>NW_004624810.1:9039878-9072343 GCF_000247695.1 Heterocephalus glaber | reverse complement strand
AAATCTCTGACTTAGTCAACTGTATCTAAGAAACCACAGTCTATCATAGTAAAGTCACTGTAGTTGTTTAACATGGAACAACCCAGTTGTTTCCTCCAATTTGAAAGAAGTGGATTTCAAGATGAAGTTTGTCTGCAGAAATTAGGCAGGCAGTAAGGAGTATAGATTTTTATGGATGTTCAAAAAGAAACTGTAGTCTAGCAAACACTATCTTATATAATTAGATTAGCACTAGCCACAAGAAGGTGTCCAGACCGGTGTTCCACATGGAGGAAACTCATGCAAAATATGCCCTTAAAGATGCCACGCAAGACTGCTGGAGCTCCAAAGACAGCGGCTCTTCAGAGACCCAGGAAGACCCAATGGACCACTGCTGCTCAGATCACCAGTAGCCTGCCATATTCCAGCCACCGGGTCAAACTTCCATCCCAAAGATAGGAGTAATGGGAAAATAATATAAGACTCACACTGTAAACATAATGAGAAATTAAATTTCCAGAATTGTGACTCAAATTAGAGTTTAAGGCCTGGAAATAAGTTAGAAATGAATTATGATCTGAGAATTAGAACACTGGGATTGGGGTCCAAGTCAGAGAAAATGATGAAGCAAGCCATTGGCATGAATTAATATACAGTATAAGGCTAGTTCAAGATCAGGTTTGGGCAAAGGAGAGGATGTTTACTTTTATACATAATGTGTTTGAAGGAATAGAAATAAGATCATGTGGAAATAGCCAATAAACATTTGACCTGGAGAGTAGGTTTTTTGTGAGAGATCCAACAGGAGAAATATTTGTTGTCATTGGCACAGAGATGATGCACTGGCTGGCTGTCTTGTCCCCTGTCCAGACCTCTCTGCTCTTTCCACTCTGACCCTCAAGAGGCTGAACCCCATAGACCACATACCTAGTCTCCCTTACCAGCTGACTTTGGACTGAACTTGGCTCATAGGAAGCAAGGGAGGGGAACAGCAAGTAGCTGAATGTACCCGTGGCTGAAGGTAGAGGAAACCTGTTTCCTCCTTGCTTCCAAGTCTAGATTTTGACAATAACTGTATCTGTCCATCAAGATGTTATAACAGCAGAGAACAGATAGAAACAAAAGGACTAAGGAGGCTTTTAGTCCATGGTATAAAATGCTGTAGCGTTATGGAGCAGAAGAATAAGGAAAAGATCATTTATTTATCACATAACAATTCATGACTTTGAAAAGAGCAATAAGCATAAATAATGGAAGGCACATTCTCTAGGGTATGAAAAAGGAGTGAGTGAAGATTAAATTGGAAAGGAACATAGATTTCTTGATCCTTTGGCGATAAGGAAACAAATTAGACAATAACTACTAGATAATAATCTAGTAATTTGCTTCTTTTCTTGTTCTGTTTCCAAAACAAGAAAGAACCTAGAGTGTTTAAATGCAGGGAGAAATGGAGAAAAAAGATGAGGACAGGAGACTGGGGTGTGGAGGCAACAGTGGACAGAAGATCCACGTGAAGGGAAAGAGTTGAGCTCAAAGAAGAAAAATACCGTCAAAGGCAAGCACGTGACACCTGTTTTTTAAAGGTGCGATAATGCTTTCTTCCAGACCAAAAACAGAGAATTAATAACACAGAAATATTTTATATTAGGTCTTGAAATGAGATATTCAGGAAGCTCCTGAGGTGACGTCTTTGGCCTAGGACTCATTCTCACCTAACACAGTAGCTCAAGCCTGGACCATCTCAAGACAGAGGCATGCATACACATATACAGGCACATACATCTGTGGTATCTGGACATTTACATGCTGAATCAAATGGTAAGAGAAACATGTGAAAGTACACCTAAAGCATACATATTTAGAAATTATTTTAATTAATTATCATATAAAACCTGTGATATACTTTTTGATGCCTGGCTTATAACGTCAGTTTACTTCCATATTTGTCTGAGTGGAATATATAGCTGGAAAAGATTTTTACACAATCCAAAAAATATTTCACCAGTGCTTCCACTAATTGTGAAAACTTTTTTCAATCCTATGTATCAATATGGACAATTATGAAACTGAGCTAGTAAATTTTACCTTTCCTGGTGTCAATCTGATCTTACAAAATAAGCTGTATTTTGTTCTATTTACAAAATTGATATAAATTATATATATATATATACTGATACATATGTTCTATTTATAACACTGATATAAAACCTACAAAAGCTCTCATTTGGGAGATTTTAAAGGAGATTAGAATATTTTGTTTCGACATACACAGACTTTATAGTTTAGGAGTGATATGCTTGCAGTTGCTTTTGTCAACAAAACTACATAATGATGGGAACATTTCCACATATCTACTTTCAAAATTCTTTTGTTATAAATCTATTTGAACAAGTATTCATTTTCTCACTCTTTGTGAAAATGTCACCTGTAATTTGAAGTGACAAATTATGTCTTTATTTTAAAATAATCTTCCAGGTGGTGTATATTCTTGTCTTTAAAGGTCAACAAATTTAGAACAGTCATCATGTTGTTGTTGTTGTTGTTGTTGTTTTACTGGGGATCGAACTCGGGTCCTTGCACTTGTGAGGCAGGCAACAGTCATCATTTTTTAAAATAAAAATTTTTCATCTTTGTTTAAGTCTTCAACTCTTCTAAGGATTTGCCATGAGATAAACAGCAATTTGTTGTGACTAAAAAAGGTCTTCATGGTCACTTGTATTTTGTTTAAAAATAATGCAAAGAGCTCTGCTATTTAATTCTTCTTTATAGAAAATTAACTGAATTCTTAGCATTTTAAAATGATGTGGCTTCATTTTCAAAATTGTTTCAATAAATAATACAATGAATGAATTTTAATTTTAAAGATATCTCTATAACCATAACAAGGTATCTTTTTATTCACAATCTCAAGCATACCATCAGTTTTTTCAGTTTTTACTGTATATACTTTTTTCCATAAAACATTTCTTATATAAAGAAGTAATTTATATTGAGAATGTAATTTCAATGGGGTATCTTTCTTTTACTACTCACAAGAAGATACATAACCTAGCAAGTATCAAAATCTGAGTATTAGAAAAACTTGTACATTCATCCAGCTATACAGCAAACCATCCCAAATGAAATATATTTAACACATGTCAATCCCTTATCAGTGTTTTCCATGCATCTTCCAATAGCATTCTAACAAGGAATGTGTTTTAGTTTGTTCCCCTATTAATTAACAAGTAATATTTCAACTACTTTTTACCAGGGAAAAATAATTTTTTCTCTTAAGGAATCTGTCTTTCAAAGAGCAAAATAAAAGACAGTTGATGGGAAGCAGTAAGGTAGAACTTTTGGACTTGGGAAGAGGATCAAGGGGTGGAGGGAGAGGGGACAGGGGAAGAGGAAGTAAAAAGGATTAAGATAAAATATGCATGTGTACCTACTCCCCACCATGAATGCATTCATTATGTATTGCAAATGTACACTAAAAAAATTAATTTAAAAACAAATCCTCCAATAAATGGAACCTCAAATTTTTCATATAAATTTATCATACTTGATTACATTTTTAAAGTACTATTATTATATAATCATGAACATTACAGAAGAAAAAGAATCATCTTTTTCCAATGTTTAGTGTTCCAATGTCCTGCTACTCTTGATGTCTTTATACATTGATTAGTTAATATCTCAAAATTAAATAATTATCTAAGGCATGATTCAGCCTTAAGATACTGTATATAATTCAAATTTCAAATAGTCTTGATAATTTCAATACATTGTTAACTAGTATCTCAAATCTTATTAGGTTATTATTTTGAGTCCATAATGCAGTTGAATAAGAGCTAGTACTAGTTTTATAAGGGTTAGATTTACTGTATTCTTGACATTTATTTGCACTAACTTCAAGCTACAATTTCTTTACAGAAATCATTTTTTACTTTATGAAAAAATAAAACAAAATTTCGTAACATAATAATGAATATAACAATAGTTAATACACTATCTTCAAAATATCATTATCTTCAAAGTAGTTTATCAGAGTAGAAGACAAAAAGCTTTTTTAAACCATTTGTAGACTTTGAAAGCTTTAGTTACACAAGAGTAATTAATAAAATATGTATATTCATTTAATCAGACATAACTAAATTGGACAATCAAAATATGCTGATATCAAATGAATGTACAATTTATGTCAACATGATTATTTTAAAACACCTATACTTTTCTCAGGATAATTCACAATTTGTGAGTTATTCTGAGATACAACAAACATATTTTCTAAACGTATTAGTGACAAATCTTCCATTAAATAGTAGAAAATCCCAATAGATATCCTTGCTTGCCTCATTTTGGGGATCATTGGTAAAAATGACCACTTGAATTCATAGTTCTATTTGTAAAGATGTTAAGATGCCTTACTTCTAGGCAAGATCCATTGTAACCCAGGTACATTGAAAACTCTTTTAATCATAAGCATTTTAAAATTAGTCACATATGTTTACATTTAAACATAAATCCAATGTTTTAAACAGAATATGAAAATTATACTTTCATCATTAATAGAGATATTTTGCATGGAAGAGAGATAGCTCCAAATTTTGGCAAAAAGTCAGAATCATATATGTTAGTAAGATAATTATTTCTATAAATAACATATTCTTCTTAAAATTTAATTCCTTTTTTACAATTAGAAAACACTTTCAATGATTGTATGATAATTTATGTCCCTTTTTTTGTTTCTTACTGAAAATAATAGGTTTAAATATAAACCAAAATGCTCAGTTACAACTGGAAGCCATTTTAAATGTGATTTTTTATTTTAGTTTCATGTTCTGAAGAACAAATAGAATCACAACAAATTTTTAAAGAGTTTATTTGAGCCAATAGTGAATTGGACAGCACCAAACCAAAAATGGTTCAGGATCTCCAACAAGGGAACAGAAAGGAGAGGAATTTATAGAACAAACACAGAGGTAAAGCAGAGATAATATTTGATTGTTTAAAGTTACACAATTGCCTCATTTTGTCCATCTCACTGGGAAATCTTTAGCTACATAAGCTGTATGGCTATTTCTTATTGGTTGAGATTAAGTTTTGTTTTGCTTCAGTATAAGCATTTGTGTTAAACAGTGCAAGTTAACTTTTGCTTATATTTGCAATCAAGTAAGGTTAAGGTTACTTGTCAGGCCTAACTGCCTTTGTCTCCTCAGGGACTCTTCAGGTTTGGTTTACATTTTAATTTATATTAACCCAAGTTACTATGTTATGGTATGAATATTTATGTTCCTCCAAAACTCACATGTTGCAGACTAATCCCTAAAGTGATAGCACTAAGAAGTGAACCCCTTGATTTGTTTTTTTTCTAATTAACTTTACTGGCACATTTTTGGTATACATTATGATCATATTCATCATTGGGTATTTGTACCTGTCCGTGATATACCTTAGTTCTTGTTCTTTCCCATTGCCCTTCCCTCCCTTCCCTCTCTTCCACCCCTCCAACTCTCCCTGTTTACAAAAGCTTTATTTCCATTTTTTCCTTCTTTTCTCATATGTTTTCTTTTCCTTCTTTCCTTTCCCCCACCCCTGTACTTCCCCTTCCCCTTTGAACCTTTGCTTCCTATTTCACATTATCAATTATAAATTTTGATCCTCATTTACACTTTCAGTTTCTCACACCAGAGAGACAGTTCAGTAGTTACACATGTGCCCTATTTATTTCACTTAAGAATATGGCCTCTATGTGTATCCATTTAGCTATAAATGTCTCTAATTTTTCATTCTTTATGGCTGAGTAGTACTCCATTTTATTTAAAAAAAAAAAAAACCCACGTCTTTACCTAGTCACCAGTTGATGAGCATTTGGGTTGTTTCCAAGTTTTAGCTATTACAAACTGTACTGCTATAAACATGGGTGCAGATATATCACTGTGGTATGATGCTTTTAATTCTTTTGGGAAGATATCCATTAGGGGAATAGCTGGGTCAAATGGAATTTCTAATCCTAGTTTTATGAGGAATCTCCACACTGATTTCCACAGAGGTTGCACCAGTCTATACTCCCACCAACAGTGGAGAAGAGTTCCTTTCTCCCCATAGCCCCACCAGCATTTGTTATTGATTTCTTGATAGTAGCTATTCTTTCTGGAGTGAGGTAGAATCTCAGTGTTCTTTTGGTTTGAATCACTCAAGTGACCAGTGAAGTGAACACTTTGAGAAGTGCTAAGGTCAAGAAATCCTTGTCCTCATGAATGAGATATTGCCCTTATAAAAAGACTAGAGGGGACCTATTTTCCTTCATTTTTACCTCTTCCACCATGTAACTACACAACAAGAAAGCTCCATCTTTAAAACACATAACAAGCCCTGATGAGATACAGAATCTGCTAATCCTTTATTTTGGACTTCCTAACCTTCAGAACTATGAGCAATAAATTTCTGTTCTTTATCAATTACTGTATCTGATATATTTCATTGTAGCTGCCTGAATGGACTAAGAAAAACTGCATCACAATTGCTGCCCAAAGTATGATTATTTCTACATAAAAAGAATTGAAAACACAAAGCTTTCTTTTGCCAACCTAAGAAAAAGTATGTTTCATTTTCTATTCCACTTTTATTACGAAAATATTTTAAATGTATTGAAATTTTCATGTACATCCTAGAATATTGATATATACATTATAGGAAATGCAATATAGTATAAAGTTTCTACATGAATGCAACATTTCAAAAAGTCTATTGCCTGTAGGAAACCTGGTTACATAACTGGTTTAATTGTGCCCTTAGTGAAGCTTTACATTCAGGTATCAGTGTCTTCCAGATTTGCACAGGTATTTTTACTATATTGGGTGCAGCCAGCTCTGAGTTCTTTTGATTTTAAGTATCACTTTTCAAAAACCAAAGCCTAGGGGCCGGGGATTTAGCTCAGTGGTTTCACTGCCTGCTGTGCAAGCACAAGGACCCAAGTTCGATCCCCGGTACAAAAAAAAAAAAAAAAGCAAAGCCTAATTACTCATATAATGAATCATACTGTCATATTAATCACATTATGTAAACAGCATAAATAAGACGGTTATAACTTTTAGCTTTTACACTTTAGTCAGAGATATCAAGACATCTCACATTACTTATAACCAGGTAGATTAAATTCATAGACACAAGACAGAATCTTGGGTTCAGCATTAGTCAGCTTTATCATTTTGAGGACAAAAATATTCAATGCCCACAAATTGAAAGTGGAAAGGTTTTGAGGTTTCAGAAGATTCAGTCCATGGTATGCTACCTTCAGGGACACATTCCAGATCATGTCCCCTTTATAAACATGTACCATTTCTAAACAAACCCCTTTTCCCAACATCACATTCAGCTATAAGCTCATCAACAGATTCATCTATTGATGAATAGAGTGCCCCCATGATCAAACCACTTTTCAAAATCCCACTTTTGAACCTATGAGATTCCTGGGAGATATTTTTTACCTAAATTATAACATTCTGCCCTGGTCATGAAATAATCCAATTCTATCTCATTATTCAGAATGCATTCAGTTCATCCCCAACAGTTGCCAAAGCCTTAACAACTTCAGCATTGCTCAAAAGTCTATGTACATTGATCCCTGGTACAAAAAAAAAAAAAAAAAAAAAGTCTATCTACAAAGTTTCCTCTTAAATACAAGGAAAAATCACAGCAAACCCTATGGCACATGGTAAACATTCCCATTCCAAAATGAAGGAAAAGGGTCATAGAAAGGAATTGGACCAAAACAATACCTAAACCCAGCAAACCAAACTTTAATTCCTGTGGCTCTATATCCAGCACCCAAAGCATGTGATGGTGAGATATGAGACACAAAGTTCTTAGGCTGCCTTGCCCCTCTGGTCATGCTGATGCAGCCCACAAGGCCTCTTGGACTGAATCTGCCCACTGCCTGCAGCTCTTGTTGGCAGAAGTTCCACAATCATGGCATCTTTAACTCCATGGAATCTCTAATAAACCTTCAGCTTCATTCCCACAGCTTCATATATCACTCTTTTAGGAGAACTTTGCCATGCTTCCCAAGTCTTCCTTTGAAATCAGTGAAAGCCTCTATGGCCTCATGACTCATTCTCTGCATGCTTGAACAACCAGCATAGATTATGCCAAGATGTACTGCCAGCTCAAATAGTCTGAGACCATGTCTGAAGTGATCTCTAAGTGTCTGATTGACTGAACTCAGGGATAAACTTCCATAGGTGTCCTTCAGTAATAAGAGTACATTGGGGCTTTCTTCTCAAAGCAGTCCTTTAAAGGGATTTACCCTGTGAGCCTATGATTGGTAGTGTCCAGCCAATTTCTGTGAGCCTTGAAAGCATCTTTGTTGTTTTCTCAGTCCAAAGAACTTGTCTTCTTTTTAATTGCATTTTTATTTTCAGCAACCACAGTCACATTCTTCTTGGCCCCAGATTTACACATAGTTCCTTGGCCAAACTAAAACTTTTTCAAATATTTTGACTCTTTTTTTTCTCTTCATTCTCACTGTAAGTCTGGCTGAAAGCAGCAGTATCCATGCCACTACCTAAAATTTGTACTGCCTTGAAATTTTCTCTGCCAGATCAATTAGTCCACCACTTTAAAATATAATTTCTCTCAATCTCAGTACATGGACAAAATATATAGATAATTTTCTTTCTTTTACTATAATGCAAATGATATCTAGTCCAATTTCCAATAGAGTCCATATTCCCATCTGAAACTTCCTAAACCTGGCCATTACTGCTCACATTCTTATCAACATTCTGGTTCTGAGCTCAACCATTATCACCCAACAAGCTCCTTTGACTACATCTCTAAACTATTCCAAACTCTACCCACAAACCAGTTCCAAATGCTTCAGAACCAAATGGTCAGGTATAGTAACAGCAATATCCTCACTTCCAATTTTCTGTATTAATCAGATTTCTCATTGCTTAGACAAAAGTTCCCAACCCTCACAAATTAGAGGACATATTTATTTGGCTCAAGATTTCAGATGGTTCCATCCGTGGCTAAAGATTTCAGATGGTTGAACCCATGGAAGCTAGGAAGGATGGAGCTCAGAACAAGAATACACTTTTCAAAGTCATTCCCCAGTGACCCTCTTCCAACCAGTCCTCTCCTAACTGCACTTTTGGCTATAAATTCTGTAGATTAATCCATTGATGAATTCCCTCATGAGCCAAATATCTGTCCAAAATTCCCATGTCCAAACACATGAAACACTGGGGGATATTTTGGTTCTAAATCATAACATATTGCTTCATCTTATTCTTCTATAACCAGATACCCCTTTAAAAAGCTAATAACAGATAAGATTAGGCTCACTCCAATTGTTGGAAAGCCTAAGGAATTGAGAACCTTAGCTGTTAGATATTTATAAGTCAATTAATTTTCCTTCTAAAATCCTCTCCCTCAATGTCAGTTAAGGAGAAATTTCTTAACAACTTCTCCTTATGATCTGTGAAAGAGAAAACTTCATGTACAACATGAGAGACTGAGTCTGCCTTTGATAAACTATAACTAATAAAATATTTACAATGCCATAACCTAAAATTTTGACAGCTAAAAATAAGATTATTGTCAGTAATTTATACATTTTATTTGAGAAGTGTAAAATATTCTAATCAGGAAACTTTAATAAATAATAAAAGCTTCTACATAGTGTGATGGTTAATCTTGACTATGAACTTGATTAGTTTGAGAAATTCCTAGAAGATAAGTTAAAACACATTTCTGGGTACGTCTTGGGGATCATGGTGGTCTGAGACTGTATCTGGGGACTATAACTGGTTCCTAGACCCTTTCTTTCAGGCTGTTCCCCTTCTCTCTCTTTCCTGAATGCCATGAATAGAGCAGCTTTATACTACCACATCCTTCCACCATGATGTGCCTGCCATAGAGCCAGCTGGCCATGGACTGAAACCTTTGAAGCCACAAGTCAAAATAAACCCCTCCTCCTATAAGTTGCAGGTGTCATATATGTTGTTTCAATAATGGAAAGCTGGCCACTAGAGTCATTTAGCTTTATTTAGAAAATTACACGTGCCATTTTCAAAAGAATTTTATATGTTTTTCTGAAAAAAATTCATTTAGAAGTATTTCCTTTTTAAAAATTTACAGCTAGGGGCATGGCTACAACAAATTCCTTCTAGCTTTGGCAGGTAGCATCAGTGAATCAGCAAGTAGATGGAGTGAGGACAGTAAAGGAATATACAAAAAGAGATACAGAGACTGAGATCCTTTATAGAGTTCACCATCATTTAGTTTCAATTGATTGGTAGCCCAGGCTTCTCAAATCTTCTGATTATTCAAGAGAAACCAAAAATCTAGAACTAGAAGTAAAACCTCTATTTTAAAATGCTGGTAAACAACATGTTTACTTAAGAAAACATTATGTATGTCAAGTGAAATATATCTCCTGGCTGGATTTGCTCAAAGACCACACATTCTAAACTTCTGATTCCAAATTTTATATTTAAATAAATGAAAAAGAAATAACCTTAATTTAAGTAGAAGTTTTGTTTTTACTCATCATCATTAGCAACAGAAATCACTAGCTGCCAAACATGCTCCTTTCTTAGAACACTTCCCTATTTATCCAGTCACATAGCTCACTCTTTCCCCAGTCTCTGCTAAGTGTCCCATTCTGAAGACGTCTTCTTTGATTGCAATTTCTATCCATTGACCCTCCACTCATCATTCCATGCCACTTTTTCAACAAATATGTTGGGCTTCCACTTCATGGTAAGCAATGTTTTATTACTGGAGATACAAAATCTTATCCCCACAGTTTGCAGTTCACTAGAGAAAGACAGACCATAAACAAGAAAATACAAAATATATCAGGTAGTAACAAATGCTAAGGAAAAAAACCAAGCCAGGTAAAGATGATAAGAAATAAAAGAAGCATGATTATATTAAATATACATCAAGAATCACTTCACTAAATTGAGGAAATATATTGAAGCAGTCTTGGAAGACATAAAGGAGCATAAAAGACACATACCTGGGAAAGTTGGTGGTTGCTTTTCTGCAGATAGAAGATTAAGCCCAAACATACTGAAATGGTGATGTGCTTGTCATGAGTGAGGACCAACAAAGTAATCAGTTTGGTTATAACCAAGGGAATTAGTAAAACATAAATAATGGATAAGAAAAAAAGAATATCTGGAAAGGGATGCCAGGAAATAATTTAAAGGCCAAAAAAGGGATTTCAGATTTTTTCCAAGTGAGATGATTATATCGGTAATTACAGAAAAAGAATTATTGAATTTACTTCTGAAAGAAATCACTCTAGATGCCATACAGAGTATAGACAGTAGATGAAAGTGGAAGAGGATGGACAAAATTCTTAGATAATAATCTAGTGCGGAACAATAATGGGTTAAACTGTCTGAGGTGGGGGTGATAGAAACTGACCAGATCTGATGAATCTTGAAAAATAAGCCGACAGCATTTGTGACAGTAGTCTGAAATACTATGAAAAAATGGTGACCACACCCTATAAAACTCAACTTCATTAGCCATACTAATAATAAAATGTAATGTTAGTTTCAATTAAGAAAAAACAAAGTAAAAGACAAAAATAACATATTACAAAACCCAGCCCCAGACTATGTTTCCAAATCTCTCTGTCATTACAAATTCGAAAATATCCTTTCCCATTCTAACAAATCACAATTTTTCTGAGCATTTGGGCATTATTTGGTCATAATCTTGACTGGACAGTAAGTTTTTCTTCTGTATGAAATGTCTTCCACTTATAAAGTCCCACAATTTTCTCAAGTCTACAGGGACTTCCTTTGCAGCCCATGTGCTATCTTTCCATCTACTTTCTTTAGCTGGAAATGTATTTTACTGAAAAGAAACAAAGCAAGACAAAGATGCAACTTTGCATCTTTCTCAGTCCTGCCTCTTTAAAAACAGAGTACCTAAAACTTACAGCAATGTTTCTTACATCAGCTTAAATATCTCTTCTAACTCACAGAACCAAGTCCTCTATAAATTAGGAAACAACTATAGTGAAGCAGAGGTGGGAAGAACTCTGGTAGTGATATAGAAAATAGTGGTTTTTCTGTTAATAGTGGCTGCTGAAAGAAGTAGCTAATCAGGGGAATAGATAGAAGGAAAATAAGCCTGCTATAGATCAGAAGTACACCTACAAATGTTTGGCAAGTGTGGGGATATGAATTAGGAAAAATAGATCTACATGCTCTTTGTCAGTTAAGAAAAAGATTTAACCACCACTCATGAACAGGTACAAGATCAAGAGTAATTCATTCACTCTACATTCTAGCAAGGTCTGAGTTTTAATAAATTCAACAATATTCAATGGGAAAAAGAAGGTATATTTCGCATTGTTTTTATGCCACATTTTGGACTGATTTTTTTCTTTTCAGAATGTATTAATAGGAAAATTTAGTAAATAAGAAAAATTAGTACAAGAATGTTCCACAAAGTAGATACAGTTTCTCTAAGGAAATGTTAATTCTTACTCACTTCAAGCTTCACATTTAAAAAAAGTGACTCCCGCCGCCTGCAATGCAAGTGCAAGCTCCCGAGTGTGATCTCCAGTACCAAAAAAAAAAAGTGACTCATCATTGTGTCACTAATTATTTTAAGAGATTTTAAAAAGGTTTAAAAGAGATTTTGAGTAGGTGTTAAAGTGAATCTTCCTTTTATTTACTAGTCTTCCTTTTTCACTTCTCTTTCCCCATCAAAATATTTATAAAGAATTTTTAAATTTTTTATTACCTAACTTGTTTTCAGTATATAATGCTTACATTCCTTGTGGGGAGTTGGTACATATACATTAACCTAATTTTTTTCTAATGAGCATGTGTTATGGCTTGTGTTTTGATGTCCCTTCCAAAGCCTCATGCTTTTTCAGAGGTGGCTGAATACTAGAGTGCGTGATTGATTCACAGTGGGGCTAGCCCCAAGGGCACTATGATTAAGGGCATGACTTCTACCCTCCCTAAGAAGTCTGAATAAGACAAAAGGGGCAGAAAGATTTTGTTAAAGTCTCTTATTGCTTTTGCTGTCTTCTGCTGCCTTGAACTGTTGCCCCTCTGCCATGTGCCACTCTGCCTTGGAGCCAGCTGATTATGGACTGAAACCTCTGTAAACTGAACTAAATAAACCCTTTCCCCTTTAACTTTGGGTGTTTAGTGTTTTGTCTCAGCAATGACAGAAAAGCAACTAAGACAGCATGTAACCAAATCTCTCAATATTCTTGAGAAAAATAATTTTTATTTGCCACATATTACACAAATAGATATTTCATAAAATGTGCTTAACCAGTATATTGTTTCAGCTTTTCAATATAACAAATACATTTATAAAACATCTTATTTTTTGACTATTGAAATATTTTTTAATGTGAAATCACTTAGAGGGAAATGGGCAAATTACTTAATAAAAATTGAAAAAAATTAATTTGAGCATTTTGGGAAAACAATTTCAAAACGATGAAATATTCAATAATCATGATGAATTGATGATAAAGGAAAGAGAGAAAAGAAGGGAAGGAAGGAGGAATAGAGGGAGGAAGGAAGAAAGAGAAAGGAAAGGGATGGAGGAGAGAAAAAAGAAAAGAAAAGGAAAGGAAAAAATGAAAAAAGAAAGAAAAGAAAATCCCAAGCTGTGTATCATGCAGAAAGAATAGGTCATCCATTATATCAGCCTGATCCCTTTCATCCTTAAATGAAACAATGAAAATGTTGAATGCACAAAGACAGGGCCAAGTCAACCACATCTCAATGAGGGAGAATAAGATTTTTTTGGGGGGGGGGGCTACTGGGGATCGAACTCAGGACCTTGTGCTTGCAAGACAGGCAGCGGAACCACTGAGCTAAATCCCCAGCCCAGGAGGATTAGAAATAGCACTGATCAGGCTAGAGGAAAAGAAGGCGAGAAGCGGGGATGCCCTTCCCTGTTACCATGAAGATGCATTCTATACAGATTTTGTTTTGGGGAAAGAAGATATATGGACAGGGCAAAATTTTCTGAAAGTGATCTAAACATTGAATTGACCTGAAAAATAATATTTAAAATTATAGAAGCTGAGTTAATTTGAATAAACAGGTTTGCATTCTTTTTTTGGCAGAAATAGGTTCTTAATAAAAGAGAGAAATTATTTTGAAAACATTAAGAAATCACCTTTTAGTACCATTGTTCTTTGTACTGAACAACTGGGCCTGAGGTGTAAATTCGTTCCTCAAAGGATCCTAGTCACTTTATATTATCCCCTAAACTGTAAGTTTCTTTGCTGTAAAAATGCTAGAAATAAAACTGTCAGCCCTATGTGTGGGGCTTACAATTGACAAAAAAGGTATCTGCTTATCTCCAAGTTTACAGATTTACTTTTCACCAAAAAAATCTCTCCCTGGGGCCAGGGGTTTAGCTCAGTGGTGCTGCACCTGCCTTGCAAGTGCAAGGTGATTAGTTTGATGGCTGGTACCAAAAAAAAAAAAAAACCCTCTCCCTGTAAATCAACAGAATATGTGTAACAGAGACAAACTACCAAAAATAAGGAAAATAAACATTGAAAACAGTCAAATAACATTGGTGAATTTCATTTTGGCAATGTCCTTTTCCTTTTCCAAATTTAAATGATCTGGGTTTGGCTGAAAGTAGACAATGCATTGGGGAAATACAAAGTATTAAACTATTCAAATTCCACTGTAACTCTGATATCTATTCTCTTTCAGTGTTGCTTTCTATCTTCTTACCAGTCCTAGCCATTATTTATTTTTGTCTTTTTCCAAAACAAAATAACTTAAATTTAAGATATATTACATTAGTTTCTGCTCACTGCCCTTTGTACATTTTTATTGTAACATACAAATTTACCATATTATAATAGACTGGTTTGATGTCAGTTTCTCCAAGATTCTATCGCTTCCACTGAGGCAAATAACACGTATTTTGTTTCAGAACTTCAATATCGCTTGTAGTATCTGAAATATAGTACATAATCAATGATTATGTACTGAATAAATACTGAATAAATCATGATTTAAGAGAATTAATATCACACCTTTTTGCCACATTGGAAGAGTTCTATCATGTAAATATGTTATTTGCTTTGAAACTTAGACTTTAGTAAAAATATATTTTAAGAAAGTTTGCAAAGCAAATCTGCTCCATGAAACCTCTTCTACTATTTCTCAAAATCATGTCCTTGTTTGAAATGAAATCCCCTTGACATCAACCATGTCATCAAGAAAACCTGTCCAAGCACTCTGCTTAAATTTGTGCTGTCTCAGAAATAGCAGTTGGCCTTCATAAAAAGGCACTGCCAACATATGTAATGGAGGTAAGAAACTGCAGATAGATGCCTTTGAGCTAAGAAATTAAATGAATGCACTTCTGTGTTTTTCTGATTCACTGCATAGAGCTAACAACCTACAAAATAAGAAAACATATGGCCAAGAGAAAAAAAAGTGAACCGCCGTTACACATGCTTCAAGTTAAGGTCCTCTGAAGTACAAAGTAAATTTATGTGGCTCAAAGAAGAATATGAAGTGAAATTAATCTCTGGAGCATAATTTTAAGGAATAGTTTTAAAGATTTACAAGATTTCCTTCACAACACAAATTCAAATTTCAACCTCTCTTCAAGTTTTTCAAGCTGATCATTATCTGGTTGCCTGCAAACTATCAATACCCCAAGATCTTGAGGTTGTTCCACAGAGTGATAGAATTATATAAAGCAACTCTCAGCATCTTCACATAAGATACTCAGAGTGCAGCGTAGGAGGATAACATATATCCCTGTGTGATGTATGCATGAAAGGGTATATTTTGCTCCCAAACAAAATGTGCACAGGGCAAAAAGACTGAGATAGCTCCCAACACAGATAGGCTTAATGTTCTTTACTCCTTTCCAACAGTTAGGCACTGGACAAGAATTTGAGTATCTACAGTTGCTAAGCTAAATGTATACAATTTGTAGTGTAAGGCCAAGAAGTTCTTGTGAATTTGATATTTTCTACCTTGTCTCTTTGTTCATTATCCTTAGATCTGTGTCTTTCGCATTCACTCAGTTCTGTTCTGTTCCTTGCCCAAACTTGACTTCCACCTCCCAATAGGCCATTGAGTAAATATTCATTAAACACCTATTATACATTGAAGACAAAATACAAAAGAGTCTACAGGAAAGAAAATTATGTTTTTCTTGTTCTCTGAAATCCTGTTATTCAGGTTGGAACAATATTAATATATTAATATATCAGAGATTTTCCTGTCAAAGAATGTAAGAAATGAAGAAATTTTCTTTTTGGGGTGGTTCATCTCTGAAGATGACTACTGGGCCCTGTTGTGAAACCCATTGCCTCCACCCTAATCTTTCCCCTGTTTTTGTTGTTGTTGTTTCAGTGACCCAGTCTCAACTGCAGTTTAAAATGTTCACATTTATCTGGACTCTTAGAAAGAGTAAATGCACATAATTTTATTATATGCAGTTATAATTACTCTATTTCTATTAGTTTTTGTGCCTAATTTATAAATTAAACTTCATCCTAAGTATGTACATATAGGAAAAAAATAGTGTATTCAGGGTTGGATACTATCTGGTTTAAGATATCTATCCCCTGAGGGCCTTGGAATGAATGAAGCACTCAGTTCATTGTTGCTTGGGGAAAAAATAGAAAAATATACAGAGTAGGGTGTTAATGAAGGACATGCTGTATCCTCATTTTAAAGTTTATCTAGCTTTTTAAAGGTTAGTCTATTGCAAGGCAATTTTTACTCTGATCTATTTATTTCATTTGCCCCCAACACTAATATTTCAGACTAACAAGAAAGAAAAATGCAAAGGAGAAAAATGCACATGATCTGCCTCAAATACAAAGAAAACTAAAAGTAGCTTTCCAATGAATGTGGATTTCCTAGATTTAGGACCCTTGTGAGCAAATCAGTCGTTAATAAATCTCAAAAGAGAGCATGATGTTAATCCTGTGGGTGTGTCAACTTCTCATTTTCTTTGTGTGCCTTTTTCTTTCATTGTTAATTCCAAAAGTATGAAGGGAGAAAACCAGCTACCAAGAGAAAATGAGAATGGTGCTAAGAATGTTTTTCTCCTTTGAGTTTGATTAGTGGTTTTATGTGACTTAGCTATTTTTAGTTATTGGATCTAAAGATACTGATTTCACTTATGTTCTCATTGAATACAGATTTCCTTTTTTTAGTGCTTCAAGCATAGTTTTTGATATACATATGGCTTGATAATTTATGTTGGAAAATTGATGATCGTGAATACTGATTTTGCATGTAAATTAATCAAGCTCAAATCAGCCAAAAATTGTTAAATTACACCTGATTTTTTAAACTACAAAATAATGATACATCTTTTCCAATACATCAGTTAATTGTTAAAACTACCTCATTATTGATCAAGATGAGGATTTTTAAATAATTCCTGATTTCTATTATGTAACTAGCATGTATGTTGTTTTAAAAGCTACTGAGTTGCATTGGCCTAGCTATTATGTCAATTTTCTTCTACTAGATGTAGCAAAACATTTCTTGGTTATCATTTTTAGTGCAAATATAAATCAGCAAATTTGTAAATGCTAATCTTAGTAAACAATAATATGACACCATTTCCTCACTAAAAATACTACAAATGCAATTTAATTGAAAATAGAAGTAAGCAGGTGAAAATAAAATAAGACCCACACACCTTTCATTCAGATTAATCACTAACTAAACTTCCAGGTCAAATAGAAAACACGCTGTTGTTAAAATAGAAGCCATTTTCTAGAAAGTTTGATGGTATTATTAAAATATTTATAAATTTTGAGATCAATATACAAGGAAACAATCATTTTCTCTTTTTGTAACCTAGAGAATGAGATGTACAACAATATTACTTCATTCTAAAAAGCATGGTTATTGATTATACATTGTCAAAGTCAAGAACGCAGAGTGCATACAAAAAGCAAGGGCAACCTGGAGTACAGCCTAAGAGATTTTAATCAGAAGACCCTACACCCTGAGTTATGTTGCAGGGAAGGAAACCTGTGACCTCCTACTGGATTTGATAAGATTTAAAAGTATCTTTCCTGGACAGAATTTTTCAAGTGAGGCTCAGAAAAATAAAAACTAATTTGAACTGAGATCATTCATTATTATGTTTGCTATTCACTTATTGCACATCCCAAAGTATTTGAACATAGATTTCACAGGAAATTTCCTTCTAATCTTGAGCAATACAGCATTTATTTGAACATCGTGTGTGTATTGGGCTTCTACATAGACATTAATAGACAAAACTGTGAAGAGTACTGTAAAATGCCAGTATTCAGGAGGTTGAAGCAGGAGGATTGAGCTAAATTCAAGGCAAGCCTTGGCGACACAGTAAGTCAAGACCATCCTAAACTACAGAGCAAAACCCTGTCTCAAAACAAACAAAACACAGTGAAAAGGAAAACTATTTTTCCCAGAATCCTCATATTCTCAGTAAAATCTTAATCCTGTTCTAGAGCATTTGGGATCAATATTTGATCAATAAGCAACTGCTAGGGGACATGGAAATAGGTTTTACCTTTTCTTTTTCTTTTCTTTTCTTTTCTTTCTCCCTCATACTTCTCCAAATCTGCAAGTTTGAAAGATATATTCTAAGGCAACATTAGACCTTAACAATATAGAAAAACATGTCAATAAGCTTTAGAAAAACACATAGGTACCCACTGATAATCATGCTTACCTCATTCTAGCATAAGTACAGTATTTGAGGATTTGCATGCCTCTCATATAGATATGTCCAGTAAACAATAATAAAATGTCTCACATATTACAGGCAAATTTCCTATGTTATTTCTATGAAAAAATACTGGGGAGGGATAAAAGTAATAGATTCAAATGTTTTTAAAGGTTCAATTTCATTTTGAAAGAACCAGATTATTTTCAATAACATAAAGGTCTAGTAACAAGTAAATGTTTTATACTGTTAGAATCAAGTAATTCTATGTTTGGAAGAGAACATAAAATTATTTGGCCCATGTTGAACCTTATCAAATCAGGGTTGATCTATATTACAGGTCTGCAATTCAATAACAATCCAAAAAACAAAAATATTCTTAACCATCTGAAGGAGTCCCTTAAAAATTGACATACTATTAGAAAATCTGAAATTAAAATTGTGTTTACAATCACATAAATATCAATATTTTATGGTAATTTATTTAATTTTTTGAGCCAATAAGAAGACAACTATGTCAGTTTAATTAATGAACAAACACATCAAGATGCTTAGCAGTTTGAATAAAGGAAAGAGAATTAAGTTACTATGCAATATAAACAAGATAAAAATCAAAAGAATTTCTGCATTATCAGTGCCATATTTATAATGCTTACAACAACTTAGCTGCAGCAAAATTATATCACTTATCATTAAACCATTTAAATAAATCCAAGGTTGAAGACTTGCTAAACAGTGTCAAAAATTCAAAATCCTTTAAGAGGATCACCTCTCACATGTTTGAGAATTTATTGAGAAGATGAGAAAACTCTTTGAAGGAAATGTGTAGGACTAAAAAATGCCTTAATTTTCTTGCTGTATCCCATTGTCTTAAGTAAGAAGTGGATCGAGACTTCACTGTGATAATTGGAGCATTATTTTCCAGATTCCAAGATTGGCTACTCATTTCCCCATTAGATGCCAGATGGACAGCTAAAAGCCATGTCCTCACTGAAAGATTAGAACATAGTTCTAGAGATTTCTCTGAAGTTTAGAATGAATAAATACAGGTGGTTTTCACTAGTCAGAAAGATTCAGGTTAGCAGTGGACTGGCATTCCCTTGATGGCTGAGTAAAGTTAGATAGAGTAATTGAGGAAAGGTTGAACATCAAAAGCTTGGTGGAGTGGAGGTAGTGATATTCTTCCAATACCCAGATGGCACCCAGAACTTACCATGGCTAGATTGACATCTAAACAACCCTGCTAAAATCCCCAAAGTAGAATTTCTGAGAATGGGAATTGCAGATACTTTGAGCATGCATAATTAGTATTAGAACTGCTATTGCATCCCTAATCTTCAAAGGCTTGTAGAGAGTCCAACAAGGGAAGGGGGAAAAAACGTATGGATTCTACCACAATACATGGCACTTGTGAGCAGGCTTCAATAGAATTAGTGAGGTAAGTCTCTCCTTTCCTTCTAAGCATTATTCCCTGTGTTTCAGACCCACCCAGAGGAAATGGGAGCAGCAGAGGTGAGGTGCAAATTACAAAGCAAAGGAAAACAGAGCAGAATAGAATCCCTTTTCTGCAGGCTCTGCAGGGTTGCATAAAGACTAACCTGGAGGAAGAGGCAAAATAGTAAACATGAGACTGAAGTTTTTATTTAATTTTGAATTGGATATGTATATTTGCATATATTCTTTCAGACTCATCTAATGATAATATTTTAAAATAACTTTTAAATACTTTTAAGTGATTTCAAAATTATAGAAAAGTTGCAAGCATGATACATATCCTTTTTCCTAAATCTTTTGAAAGTAAGTTGCTTACAGAATAGCCTATCATCCTCTAATAGTTTATTATGAAATTTATATAAACAAGATTTTTTTCTACATAGCTATACAAACTGCACCAAAATTGGGAAAATAATACTGATATATTCTTATCATCATGTCTTCAGACTCTATTCAGTTTTTGTAGTTATACTAACAGTCCTTTAGGAAAAAATATACAATCCAAGAATACACATTGCATCTACCTGTCATGTCTAATGCCTTCCAATCTGGAAGAGTCTATCTTTATTTTCATGACATTGATATTATCAAAAATTATAGTCCAGTTATTCTGTAGAATGTCTCACAACTTAGGTCTGTTTCATGCTTCCTTATGGTAAGACTCAGGTTAGGCGTCTTTGACAGGAATATTACATGAGAAGCTATTTTTTTCTGTACATCCTATCAGGTGGTACATGATTTCAATTGGTCACAGTTTCTTTGATATTACCTTGGGCTATTTGATTAAGGTAGCATTGGACTTCATAGTACTTATAAATGTAATGATTCTATACCTGAGAGTGACTGAAAAAATTGTGGTCAGTATGATGTCAAAGAGCTCTCAAAGAAACTCCCATGTAGTCTATTTGAGGACAATAACAAAACTATAATAAAGTCATTAACTTTTTGTACTCCATAGACTGAAACAAAAATAAATGAAGGCAAATCAAAGCAAGCCAAAAATGAGATAATTTTCTTTGTTTTAATATAGTTTTATAAGTAATAAAGGTTTATACCTGATTTATATATTGTTTTATGGTTATACTTGACCAAAGTTAGTAACAATACAGTGATCTGTGAAAGCTTATCTGTGTCCATACATAACCCAAGTTAGGAAGAAAGGAGAAAAAAATTTATTAAAATTTGTTTCTGTTACATTTTTAAATATATTGAGTTTCATGAGGGGTAGGAACTACAGTTACTGGCAGGTCTAGAAACTGAACCAAATCTTCAGAGTTCAAAGCCCTTTTCTTTCCCACCCAAAATGTAATCCAGCAGTTGTGCCAAATATCACCTTCTCTCACTTCCCAAGGTTGGAATAAGAAGAAATAATTATTATAATATTTAAAATGACAACATGTATTGACTACATACTTTGTGTGTAATTTCTTTAATTTCACATGACAATCCCATAAAAATTCCATTGGCGTCCTAATTTAAACTATAAGGAAACTGAGGAATAGAAAGTAAAGGAAATTTATCCCAAGGTAACTTAATTTCTTTTATTTACTTTTTAAGGAGAAGGAGACTTTATTAGAAAAGGTATTATTAAATGTATGCATTTCAGAAATTCTGAAGCTTGATTACTTTTGTGAGAGTTAATTTTATGTCTGTAAAAGCATAGTGAAATCAGCTATAATTCCAATGTTTCAATATAGTCAAAAGACAAATATAGAAAGTATAAGAGAGAAGTATGAATGACTGCCCTGGTTTCTTTTTGCTGATCACCAAATATTTAAGTCACTCTATTTTCTGAACAGAAACTTTCTCACCTTTGTCCAAGAAAAACAGCCCAGGAAGCCCAACTGGCCATGGAATTACACTCTTCTCATGGGCAGTGTAGACTCAAGGATTAGTTATATTAGCTACTTATTTAGACCTTCTTAATGATTATAAACAAAAAAAGTATCTTACACATTTAATTAATAATGTGTAAATAAGATCAGGATAACCACAGTGTACATTTACACACAGAAAGGAAAAGAATGAAAGACATACAACTGCAATACCAGTTCTGAAAATCCTGCCTGGTAGACACTGGTGAAGGTCTCTTAATTCCTAAGTGAAATAGACAATAAGATATGGGAGGCAAAGTTTTTAACCATCACTTTGCTCTGTCCCTCTGCATGTGCCATGGATTCTGTTTTTATAGTTCTTACTGCTCCATGTTGGAATTAGCCATATATTTTTTAAACACACTCTCTCTCTCTCTCTCTCTCTCTCTCATTACAGTGCTGATGTAAAGTCTTCAAGGATAAGAATTTCTTCTTTTTATCTTTTTCTCTAACCTAACGTTGACATATTAAAAAGTCAATAAATACTGTAACCAAATTAAATAATTCATTTAGTTGAAAGAAAGAGCAGAGTAAATAATGCTAACTGCACAAATTGAGATGTTAGAAATATGAAAACCTGGCCACAATAAGAAAAAGGTTTAGTCTGTGAATAAACCAAAAGGTATAAATCATTACAAATGAAGGTGAAATTTACTAAAATCTCTGTAGGAGATTGGTTAGGGACTGAATCATAAGGTGGATTCAGATACAGGATTGTTATAGCAATAAGAAAGACACAGTATGAAATAAGAGATGGTAAAACGACAATAGAAATAAGACGGGCTTTCTGCTAGTCAGAATCAATTTGGAAAAAGGCTGAATAACTTCAAGAACATGTGACCGTGATTTAGATGAAGTGTGAAGCTATTAGAATGATAAGGAGCATGAAAACAAGATAAATACCGTACGCTTATTATTTTAAATGGAAGAATTCAACAATCAGTGGACCAAAATGTACAATTACACCTGTTGGTAATTTTGCCTATATCCACCTAACTGGCTGGTTAGTTTGATCTGGAAAATTTTTGGAGAAGCATGGGTGCATAGAAATGAGAATCAAACAATTAAAGTACTAGTATTTATTGAATACATTTACGGACCAGTACATCTATTAAGCAAATTAACGTACACTTCGGGGAATCTGTGGCTTATAGCAGGTGTTT
This sequence comes from Heterocephalus glaber, assembly GCF_000247695.1. Next base: position 9,049,119 of record NW_004624810.1, on the reverse strand, counting down.
GGCTACTGGCTATCAGTAATTTTATCACTCCTTAATGTTCTTTACATTTACTACTTAACTGCTAAAGTATAAAAATGCAGCAAGGATGAAACTGTCATTTCATTCTAGTAAAAATACAAAAAGCATATTTCAAAGCATATTTAAAATGGTGAATTTTAAAATCTACTGTCAAACAGTGTGGAAGTGTGTTGAATCTTGTCCTGAATAGCACTGCTAGTGCAGCTGAAAGAAATTCAATTATTAAACGTTAGATCAAAAAGGAAAAATGAAACCAGATTACACAGACTAAAATGGAGTGAATTTGTCACAGGGCACATGAAGTCTGGCTATAAAAATAAAAACCTTTAACAATCCTGATTATATCTGAAGACAAAATATATAACATGGTAAATATAACATATATTATTGGATTGAAAAGAGAAGATTAAAGAAAAGGAAAAAGCAAAGTACAACATTTTCTACAGTTCAGTTGCTGTGCCAACAGTACCCAAGTTAGATTAGGGCAAGGAAAATAATTGTAGTGAGTTGTGGCCACTGGAGAGGTGCAGTAGTGACTGCAGCACAGATCTGAGCACCTGGTTCTAGTTAGAAGACTAATTACTGAGGACAGTCAAGGACATGGCTGGTGAAGCCCAGGGTCATTTTCCCTGCAGTAGAAAGAATTTCACATCCACAAATAAATTTCAACATTCTTAGTTTCTTTGGATAGAAAACGGAGCATTACCCTACCACATTTCTATCTTCGGTGGAAATGTGACGATCTGTTTGTCCAGTAAAGATGTATGAGTATGTGTGTTGTTTTTCTTTTGAAATTACCTGCCTTTGATAACAGGCCCCATGCCTTTCTTGAAGTCTGGTGAGGGACTAGGCACTGGCATGGACAGGTAGCTACTATAAATATTTGAGTGCTTGACTGGTCCTTAAATATTGCCACTGGATAAAAAGGAAATATTGATGTAGAGCTCTCCCCAGAAATCCCTGAAAGGCAATGGTTCCTCCAGAGTAGTCTGCCTAGCTTTGGCATATAGCTTCACATCTCTATTATTCACTACTGAAATCAGAATGTAAAGACACTGAAAAGAGGGCAGGGGTGACTGTTTCTACATTATCAATTCACAAGGTACAGATAGGACATAAAAAAACAGCCTTGGACTAGATGGAATTCTAAACCTTGACTCTACGCATCACTCAACCAGCTTGCCCAGTGGTTTTAATTGTTGTAAGAGAAACAGCAGTTACTCACTTATTTTGGATTTGATTAGCCAAATGTGCATAGTATTTTCTTTATTAATATGTATTAATTTATGAATTAATGGGTTCCACTCTCACATTTCCATATAACCTTATTCTGTGCTCTGCTCATATCCTCACTCAAGCATTTACTTTTCTGATTTCAGTGTCTAGGAGGATTAAGCAAATGCAATCTTCAAGTATCTAATAATCATCCCAAGAATATTCATCTTAAATATGCTCAAAATAACAAAATATGCACCATTTTTGCATGGGTTTTTTAATTTATGTAATTTACCTGAATGATTCATACTACTCAATGATCTATAATATACACTTTGCATTCAATACCATCTCTGAGATCTGCCTGTATTGATACTTGGCCTTAGCTGGTCAAGTAGACTGCTACAGCAGAGTAGATTGAGTTTACCAAAAGATATCTGGACATTATAATTGCAAACTAAGAAATTCACTTATCCAACAAATGTCATTACTGAAATCCTGAAACAAGCTCTGAGGTGAGACATGCCCCTTGAAACCTTCCTAGCCAACACAGTAATCACCAACCCCATAGGCTGTACTCATTTGCTTATTGTGGAACAGAGATGAGCTAAGGTGTTTCACCTTTAAAAGACTCACCACATTTTTTCCTCCCTGGAACCTCATCCAACAACATTTATGATCTGTGCTTGATTGGGCCCTGTTTGCCAAAAGCACTCAAGCTCTTGGATCTAAGATTTTATTTTCTGGCTCTAGTTTATTCTATGTGCTAGGTAATATCCCATGATATAAGTTACTCAAAATTTGTGTATTCACTCAATGATGGGTATTTGAGCTTGTTTCCATATTTTTCTTATTGCTATTACAAATAGGACCATATTGAAAATTGTTGTACATGTCATTCTGTGTGTAATAGTAGAATGACGTCATAATAAAAGTCAGGCCTAACACAATCAAAAGAAATGCATGTCAGTCACTCAGTTACTTAGCTAACAGTAATCCTTTATTCTCTTAACCACCCCCAAACTTTCTAAAGATTTTCAGCATCACATTATTTGTCCTTAAAACATACTGTGAGTCACTTTGTTATGGGTACATGTGCTTCATCCCTTTTCAAACATTTATCTTTGGTTTTCTCCTTTAAAACGTGTTGCATATTCAATCTGGGAGCTTAGCTAAGTGGTTCAGCTGCCTGCCTAGCAAGTGCAAGGTCCTGAGTTCAATCCTCAGTACTAAAAAAAAAAATTTTGTTGCACATACAAATACATCTCTCCCACCTAGTTGATGACCAAAAATTTTAATATCTTTCTCTGAGACACCATAATATATATCTTAAATATGCTTAAATATTTTTCATAATATATTTTATAGCAAGAACATTGTATCTTTTGTCTTTAAATAATTTCTATAAATATTTGTTTATAATGGTTTTGAAGATAAGAAATATTTTAGAGCCAACAAAATGATGCAGCCACTTTGATAACCGTATGACAGTTTCTCAAGAACTAAAAGAATGACTATATGGCCCAAAAGAATTAAAAGTATTAAAAGTATTGAAGGGCCGGGGATTTAGCTCAGTGGTTGCGGTGCCTGCCTCACAAGCACAAGGTCCTGAGTTCGATCCCTGGTACCAAATAAATAAATAAATAAATAAATAAAAGTATTGAAGAGATATTTGTACACTTTTGTTCCTAACACCATTACTTAAAAACTCCAAGAGGCGGAAGCAACCTTATGTCAACAGAAGGATAAATAAATAAATAAAATGGGATATATATGTATATACAGTAAAATATTATCTATCCTAAGAAGGAAAGAAATTTTGACACACACTACAAGAATGAACTTTGAAGATATATATATTAAATGAAATAAGCCAATCACTAAAGTCAAATATTGTATGATTCCATTCTTATGAGCTCTCTAAAGCAATCAAACTGATAGAAATAGAAAGTAGACTGGTGGTTGCCAACAGTTGAGGGAAGAAAAAAATGGGGGATTTTTCAATAAGTGTAGTTTCAATTTTGCAAGATGAAAAAATTCTGGAATTTGGTTGAACCACATCATGTATAGTCAACATTACTCAGCTGCCCATTTTAAAATGGTACAGATGGTAATAAAACACAATTTAAAGGTTTTAAAAATAAGTACTTTATCTTCCCACATCTATTTTCCTTAATGTTTCCTTAGTTTTATTAGTTTATTCTTTCTGGTATATCAGATTCACAGAGCTAGTTATCTTATGTTGACACTGACTCCTCCAGAGGAAGAGAACAAAGTAGGAGAGAAGTTCAAGTATAAATGTCGTCTTTAACTAGTACCACTGTAATCTAATGGCACTTAGGTGTGGCCAAAGACTGATGTTGACTCTCGTGGAGCACTTCAGGGGTTCATCCAGGTTCTATTTCTGTGGATTTATGTCTGGGAACCACCATCTACAGTTCCCCAGTATGGAACATTCTGCGTCTGAGCAAGTCTGACTCTTTCTTCAAGCTGTTGGAGTTTAATCTGCAACTGACACAAACTCGATTATTCACTTATCTCATCCTTTTAACATAACTTCTTGGAGAGGGGGCCTATAGGTGTACCCCAGTGCCCCCTTAAAGTTAAAAAATAAGGATTGTTACATAAAATTGTCCCCTGGCTTTGCCACCACAAATCTGTTAAGATACTCTCTCATCTTTAAAATATTTTTCCAGGACAAGGTGAATTACTGGCCTTACTCCTCAAATTCTAAGGCATATATCAAATCCCTTAGGCAGTCATTGAAGAATTCATCATTAATTTGGAAGAAAGTAAAATGCAACATCACTCAACAGTTCTCAATTTAAGGAAATGCTTTCCTTCTTCTTCTGTTTTCATATTATTTTTTACCTCCCTATGAAGTCTGGACATGAGAATGACCTAACCAACAGGAGAAAAAGTGATTTGACAATCTCTTAGCCACATCCTGCTCAAAAGCTCTGAAACTTTTGTTCTGCTAAGAGTTGCTGCTAAAACTCTCAAAAGGTCTGATAAATAAAATTCAGCAACTTTAAGTATAAGTTTGCTAATTCATTTGTGTCTGCTAGTGCTATCCTTTATTATTTCAGTAATAATAGGAGTTTCTATTTTCAGTGTTTTAGTATCTTTTTAATGATTAAAGATTTTTGTTTTAATTTATATGTTATTAAATAATTTTGTTGGTTTTTCCCTATTTCAGCAATTTTTATTCTTTATTTCTAATTTTGTCTTACTCTGTTGCTTTTTTTCTACATTTCTAGGTTCAGCTAAATTTTTTTTCAGTATTTTTTGTGCTCAGGTACATGCACTCGAAGATACCAATTTCTAAATTCTGCAAGTAGTTGAATCCCACAAGTATTGATAGATAATGTTATTATATCATCCAGTACTTTGCAATTTCTCATGAGTTCCTCTTTAATAAAAGCAATATTTATTTTAGGTTCCAAATTAAGGGATGTTTTAAAACCGTCTTTGTTATAACTTTCTAACTTTATTGAACTATTGTCAAAATGTAGTCTTAATGTGATGCTAGTTGCTTAGAATTTATTAAGGCTTTTGTTATGGTCTTGTGTGCGGAGCCTCCCATGAATTAATTAAAAGAACATGAGTTTTTCTTGGATATACATTTTGAAAGAGCTAATAATTTCTTTTCACTTGTAATACCTAAATCTACTACATTAAGAGGTATTGTCTGCTATCTATACCTCTCAACTGAAACCACAATTTTTATGGATCTATTTATCCTTATTCTGAGCATTTTTGTGATATGTTTTGAATTTACACTGACATTCTGCAAATTAAATACATGATCATTATACCTTCTAATCCAATATTTCTTTCATCAGTAAATACCATTTTTATGCCTTTTAAATTTCATCTTAATCTCTGCTTGTGTGGAAAAAATACTTTAGATTTCATTCAGACTTGCTTTGTCTCCTTATCTTTATTCAAATGTCACTTTTTCAACAAGAACTTTCCAGGGATGGTTTAACAAATTGCAATCCCCTGCTCTTCTTACTGCTCTTCCCTGCTTTACTTTTCAAAATAGTATTTGTCATATTCCAATGTACAGTGGAATTGTACTCATTTTGTTGTCTATCTTTTCTCTGTTAATGAGTTAAAAATACAGTGAGAAGCTATTTCATCTTTTGCTTCCTCCTGTATTTCTCCACCTGGAAGAGAAGCTGACACCCAGAAGGCATTTAATGAATATTTGTTGAATGAATAAACATGTCTATAGTCTTTTCTTTGAAATGCATGTCTTGTAGAGAATAGTGTCAGTTATTTTTGTGTTTGTTTTAAGTCTCTATTCCCACATTTCTCTATTCCACTATGTGCTGAGGTGTTTCAAGCCTGAAAATGACATTTCCCAGCATCTCTTGCCAACTGGCTGTCTGTCAAGTTCTGCTAATGGGTGCCCTGATAGGAACATGTAAGCCAGAAGAGAGGAGAAACATCTTTCATCTTGCTTCCAGCCTGTGACAGTCTTCAGTGGTGGCAGCAACAGCAGCAGTGACAGAGCAACGGGAGCTACAGCTTAGCCACAGATTACAGCATTGGTGGAAGATACCATGTAGGTTATGGTTCTAATTCTGGGAAGAGGCAAGTCTTTGCTGTTTTGCAGCAACATTTGACAGCATCTCCATCAGTTCGTTACCAAGTGTGACACTTGGGTTCCCACATGGAAGTGTCAAGAAGGGTCAGAAAGTTTCTGTCCTTCAGAGTCCCTCTCCACTTCACCTGCCATGCTGATATTTATCCAACTTTGTACAACCAATTACCATCATTAAATCTTTAAATAACTGGAATATTTCCCCTAATGATATCTTGCATAATAACTAACCTTATTTTTAATCCAAGCTGGGTTTCTATCTTTAGATTCTTGAGTTTAATTCAAATTTATTGAAATTATTCTTATGATGAGACTTTCTTATATGTAATGCTTAGTGTTTGTTCTTCATTACCAAATTCTCTTTACTTTTTCTTTTTCATTTTTTTATATTAGGAAAGTTAAATGTATTTAGCTAGTTGAAAGTTATATCTTATGATTTCTAAAATATATGTAATTTATAATTTAATATCTTGAAAATAATGGTGGTTTAAAGATGATAACATTCTATGGGCATTGCTGGCCAGATGGTGGTAATTGTGACATAGTTGCCATTCCTGGAACATACAGGAATATCAAAAATCTCAGCATTAAAACTAGCAGAATTGTTGTCAGCATTTTAAAAGAAAAATGCTGGAGAAAATAATGGATGACAGAATACAGTCAGCCCTCCTTGGCAGCGGGTTCCTCAACTTTGAATTGAACTCTGTAAAATTGTTTTTTTATTATTATTATTCCAAAAATAATACAGTATAACTATCGACATAGCATTTCTATTGTACTGAGTACAATAAGTAATGTAGAAATGATTTAAAATATACAGCAGGATTGTATAAATTATATGCGAATGCTGCATCAATTTATATAATGGACTTTGATGTGGAGGGAGATGCCAGAATCAATCTCCTGAAAATACCAAGGGACTTATAGTAACCTATGTATAGAACCTGTTTCAAAGAAAAAGAATCTATTTCAAGGAAAAGACTATGTAAGTGTTTATTCATTCAACAAATATTCATGAAATGCCTTCTGGGTGTCAGCTTCTCTTCCAGGTGGAGAGATATAGTAAGGAGAAAAAGAGATGAAATAGGTTCTATATAGTAAATCTACTGTAAAAATTCTTTAAAAGAATCATCATGTGATCATCATTATTTGTTATTACATAGAGGATTATTTTGTTCAAGAAAACATAAACACCAGTGATGTTAAATTAAAAAGTCATATGAAGCAGGTGGACTCTCATAAAAACAATTTTAGGAATAGCTTAATTGATTTTATTTTGTATTTTTTCTGTGTTTGTATAAGGATAATGATGACATCTAAAAGAACTCTTTGAATATGAGAAAAAATGTTAACTGATAAGAAAATGTTGTGTCTTAATTGGCAGATGTTTTTAATAGTTGGCAGTATTTTCCCTTTAACCATGGTAAATAAATGGTGGTGCATTTTACAAATGATGGGGTCTTGAATTTTATGTAAAACTGCATACTATTTTTTCTTTTGTGTACTTATGTCCAATTAAAATCCAAACATGAATTTTAATTATCAATTTCTTAATATTATCATTGTCTATTCATTTTTATTGAACCAATTATTCTTCATCCCCACTTATTGCCAACATGCCTTAGCTCCCCACCAGTTTAGAATCACCTGATATTTTAATTCTCGATAGTTATAGAGGTCATTTATTGTTCACTTTTGTCTCTTTGTGTTTTTGTTTTTAAGACAATCATAACTTGCTAACTAATAACTCCATAGTGTTACTTCCTCCTACATTTATTGGTAGTTGTTGCTGAGTTTCTTCCTCCAAGAGTAATTTCAAAAGTAATCTTTGCATGATAAATTTTCTAAGGTTCATTTACCTAATGCTTAAAAAATAAAGATCTAAGGTTCATTTACCTAATGCTTAAAAAATAAAGATATTTCTCTTTCATAGCTAAATATTGGCTTATTTTAAAAATCTACACTCAAAGTTATTTACCCTTAGTACTTTTCTCCCATTTAATTCTTTAATTTATCTGGAAGTAACTTTCTTCCAATATCATATATTAAATGAAAGCATCTCTTCAGTAGGTTTGTAATTTTTCCATTAGCATATAATTAATTTGGAGATAAATCAATGCATATTCCATTCCACTTTCTACACATTAATTATTTTGTCAATTATGTAGCATTGCTCCCGACAGTCAGTATCATGCTGTCAACTGTTAAAGCAGTAATGGAGTGACATATGAAGGTATCTAACTATGGGAACTCAAGGTGTCAATATACCACTTCCATATTATCTTTCCTTCCTTTGCAGTCATCTCCACCCTTATTTTCAGAGGATAACCTCCAAATTACAGATAGTTAAGTTATACAGTTTTCCAAGATCTAAGAATAAACCAATCAAGAAAACTGAAGAACTTAGTCTTTCCCAACTACCAGGAAGTAAGTTCTTAAATAAAAAGAAAAAAGGCAAACCTTTTAGGTGAGTGAGAGTTGCTTTTAAGAATGGAGACTTGTTTCTCAAACCCAATCATTCTCATTCTCAGAAAATTTTTTCTTACAGTTTGAGTCATGATACCGGTGGGTACTTTTCATATGAATCGTTAATGGGAATGTGCTTAGCTAACTCATGCAAAGGAGCAAGAATTTATTGTATATAAAACATGCATACACACACACACACACACACACACAAACACATTCTAAAACAATATTCCTTTAGTGGTCCAATTAAAAGAAAGGAAGTAAATGCTTCAAGAGTTCAAAAACAGTGCAAGGGTACATGTGTTTTCTCCTAGAAATGGTTTCTGAGCCTGCCAGTGTAGACAAAGATAAAAAGGTAGGAGATGGGCAAAGAAGGGGATGGCTTACCACCCTGGTGTAGAAAAACTTAGCAAAAAAAAGAGTCTGTATCAATAAGATTTTTGAAGTCATACTCCATCTACTTCCCTAAAATCTCCCATGCAAGTAGTGAGAAAATTGGCCAACTGGATCCCAAGTAGGCTTCATATCATAATCAATGTGATGTTTTAATCAATTATAGACTGTGTATATAGTAGTGGCCCCATAAGATTCTAATGGAGCTGAAAAACTTCCTATTGCATAGTGATGACATAGCTACAGCAGTGACATAGCACAAGCATTGCTCACCTGTTTGTGGTGATGCTAAACAAACCTATTAAACAGTGTCAGTCATATAAAAGTATAATACATACAATACTGAAAAGTATGTAATAGGAATAAATTATGTTACTGCTTTATGAATTAACTACACTATACTTTTAATCACTATTTTAGAGTATACTCCTACTTATAAAAGATTACTGTAAAAACCATATGCTGTGATATACTGGTAGTAGCCTCATATATTTTATGTTTTCCATATTTCTTTTCTTTTTTTTTTTTTTTTTT
>NW_004624810.1:9020575-9039778 GCF_000247695.1 Heterocephalus glaber | reverse complement strand
TTTGTGCGGCAGGCAGTGAAACCACTGAGCTAAATCCCCGGCCCTCGTTTTCTATATTTCTTTTAAAAAGCCCTCGTTTTTTATATTTCTTTTGCACTAAGAAACCACAAATAATTGACCTATGCCATGACATTTTCACAATGATGAAATCACCCAAGATCACATTTCTCATCAGGTATCCTCATAATTAAGCTACACATGACTGCACTGCATTTCACAAGATGTATTTGAACTTAAACCTATTGGAACCATATGCCCATTCTTTGGGCTTTATAAGTCTTTTTTAAAATATTGACTTTATTTTGTTTTTAAAAAGCTTCTGCAATAGTATGTTATATAGATCCTGAGTGACTAGTTCTTATATTCACAATCTGGTTTTTGTTTAAATTTAATGACCTTTACTGTTTTTCTAACTTTGACTATTTAACTACGGTATAACTTCAGTAACAATTTTCAAGGAATTGAATATGTATTCAATACATTTGGAGATCTCTACATACTAACAATATCATTTTAGTAAATGGCAACTTACTCAAGTAAAATTCTTGAGTCATGAGTATTTTCTGTTCAAGCCAAATAGAAGCTGGTGGTTCTGGAAACGATCTAGAGTTATGAGCATGGGACCAGTCCCTGCCACAGATCAAGGAATCACTGCCTGCTGTTAACAGTGCTCCCTGCGGAAGGCAGAAAAATGGCTACCCCACCACCCAAGATGTCCTAATTCCCAGAACTTGTGAATAGTTACTTTACATGCAAAAGAATTTTGTTGATGCGATTAGGGATCTTGAGATGCAGAGACTGTCTGGATTATCCAAGTAGGCCTAATGTAATTATAAAGATGCTTATAAGTGAAAGAAGGAGGCAAATACAAGCAGAATCAGAGAAGGATACAGAATCAAGGGTCCAGAATGGTTCAAGGCCAAGAGCTAATGAACATGGCCTAGAATTTGGAAATGGCAAGGAAATGGAGTTCTCTCCCCTCTAGTGCCTCCAGAAGGAATGTAGCTCTGCCAAACAAGTGTAGATATCTTTTCCTCAGAATTATACAATAATATATTTGCAATATATTTGCTCCTTAGTTTGTGGTAATTTGTTACAGCAGCATGAGAAAATAAATACAATTCCTGTCAATATATTAGCCATGGCATACCACATAAAGACCAAACCACAGAAGGTTGCTTGGCTGAAATAGAAGAATCCCTGCTTCCTCCATAAGGTCTCTCATTTTAGTATATGCTATTGCCACAGAGTCACCCATTTCTATGATAATCCTCAGAATCCTTAGATTGCTTTTTCATATTCAGATATACCTGCTTTTTCCTGCTTTATGAGCTGACATTAACCCTTTGAAGCTGGAAGATACTACTACCAAACACTGCAAGTATAGTTAACTTCCAAGGAGGCTCATGTGAACAACATACACCTCACCACCAGGACTGGCATAATCCTCCAATTAAGCAAAAATTGAGCTTTCTGGCCCAGCATAAACCACCAGCTATGTAGATGCTGTCTGTCATTCTTCAGGTTTAAAAAGTGGACAGTTCCCCTACATGGCTGCTTTCCTCATCAATGCCATGCTCAGTTTAAGTGCTGTTTTGAGCTGGCAAATGTATCACACTTTAGATTTACTCATATTTTATCTTCTGCCCATGTAAGAAGGCAGGTAAGGACTACTTTTGCTATCTGCTAACACTATAACCACTAACCATGTGCAGAGATCACTGCTCTGGCCCCATCTATTTCTAACACCTAGTGGTTTGAATGTCAAGGACTTCTTTGGTTTCTGTATTTGCAAGCCTTGGTTAAGCCTGGCTCTGTTCATTAAACAGATTTCAGTAACTTTGAATCTCAATAGAGTTTAAGATTTACTTTCTTTTGCCACTCAGAAACAATTTAAGCCCCTTAGGCAAAGTTGCCTAATCTTTTCTCTACAAATATCAACCTCCATATATCAAAGTGTAAAAGAATAATTAAAATTAAATTTGATTCCCGATCACTCTGCTACAGACACGTATGCATTGTCGGGATGATCTTCAAAGTGGCTTCCTCTCCCTGCCACTTATGTCTAGCAAAGATTTTGTGAGTAAATGATCCCCACAGCTTTGCTTGCCTCTCCTCTCACCAAGACACAGTGTAGCGTCTATAGGGCTGGCCAGAGGACAGGCCTCTGAGACAAGTAGGTAAGACTTTGCCTCTCGCTCCTCTGCATCCATTTCAAAGGCTCTCTCTACTGAGTGTTTCTGTCCTCTTCTGTTTCTTGTTCTCTGCTCTCACTCTGATCTTTTACAAATGATGGTAGGACCAGAGACAGAAAAGACTCATATTTTTAAAAATTAAATCACTCATATTAAAAATAATGTCTAGCAAATTTTTGAAAAATGAAAACAATTTCTGGGTTTACTTGACATTGCATAGTCCAGAATAGTTTTTAAAATTTTAAAGTTCAACATTTTAAAAATTTCATAGAGTCAATACTTTAATAAGCAGAACATATTTGGAGCAACTAATATGAGGCTGCAGATGACCTCACATGTTCCTCCTCTACTTGAATATCCTCAACTCATCATGGTTTTTACTTACATAAGGTCACTTTTTTCTCTAAACATAAATGTCAATGATTTAATTTTTTCAACTATGAGTCTTGTCCAAATTATGATTCAAAAGTGGCCTATTCTTATAAGTGTCCTATTTAACCTTATAAATTTTGGTTTCAGAGTAAGTATTGTATCTAATATCAAAATAAATGTTAACATGTCAATTCCACATTCACAAGTTTACAGTCAGAGTAGTTAACATTTTGCACACTCAGAATTTTTAATTTATAGGAAATATACATGCTGAGACTTTTTAGTTTATAGGAAATATATAAAATGTTCAATTCATTTTTTAAAACTCAGTTGAATATTTCACTGTTGTTTTACATTATTATTTGATAAAAAATGAACTGCTTCAAGAGAATTAAAGAATTAAATTTAATTCAAGAGAATTAAAGTAATTCTTCCTCTATTTCGCCTTTCTTCTTCATTAAAAAATGCCACATATTCTTACAGCACTACATTATATTTGTGATGACTATTAAAGAAACATACACCAAAATACTAATTTCAGAAATCATAGAGGAAAATTTATGAAGCTGTATCCCTGGCCCATTGAATGAAATGCCAGGAATCTTCTGCAGAGCAGTGAGTAAATGATCAGGAACCCATCTCCTAAAAGCTCTTTCTTGCACCAGCTGTTAAATGATTAATAGTGTTGCACTGATAATTTTCTCAAAAGGCACTGTTAAATAGAACACTGTGTCAGAGAAAATGAATTTGAGGTTCAAAGAAACAAGACACTTTTTCATCATTTTAAAAGTAACACAGTGAGTACTGAGAAGTTGTATAGACTCTATCAGTTTCTCATAGAAAGTAAGCATGTGTTAATTCTGATTTTCTACTCTGAATGAATCATCTAAAGAAAACCCACAGAACTTGGAATTATGAGAAAATAAGTTGAAATGTTTATTTTCTTATCTGGTCTAGATAACCTAGACTGGTGGTATCAACACATAGCAAAAAACACATAATTCATTTTGAATCTTTACAGCTTCATTGCTTTGTGGGCTTTAATGTATCAACTTTACAACTCCTTTACTCTTAGCAAGGCTGTAAGTGTTGGAAGGAACATGAGGGACTTTCAAGGTATAAAAAACTAGGCTCTGAACAGAGCTCCACCACTTATCAGTTGTGTTGTACTGTGCAGTTGACTCACATTCTGCCTCAGTCATAAGTAGTCAACTTCCTAAAATGAAAAATGACAAAAATTATACCAAACTCATTGGATTGAAGGGAGATGAAATCAAACCTGTAGATTTTCCTAGCCAGTGATATAATCACATTTTCTATAATTATAAAATTCTAACGCCTCTCCTAAGCATCTGCTCTACATTAGGTAATTTGTGTTTTCAAACGCTGCTTTGGTCAGGATAGTACCAAGACTCATGGTATGCAGATTAGTTCATACATTGGCTATTGTAACCTACAAGATATATTAGTAAATCAAAATGATGTAACATTGTAAAAGAAAATTACCTATCAACTAACTGAGCTTCCTGATATTTAAGCTTGATTCAACATTTAAAAATCAATCAATACAATCCACCATATAAACAACTGAAAAAATTATATGGTCATATTTATAACAGAAAAAAATTGACAAAATCCAACATTCTTTATAAAAACTTTTAGTAAAGTAGGAAAAAAAGGAAATTTCCTCAACTTGATGATGCAAATCTTTTTAAAAACTTAAAATTAATACCAGACATAATAGTAAGAGACTGGATAGCTTTTTAAATTCATTAATAAGACAAGAATCTTCTCCCTAACCAATTCTATTCAAAGACATACTAGTTAAATCTTAGCTAATAAAAGAAAAATACATAAAAGGTATACAATATTTGAATTTCAAATTGATATATAGTAATGTATATTCATAATAATATTCTCCAAAAATGAAGTACTTATGTAGAAATCTAATAACATACAGATAGCATCTGTATGTGAAAAACTATAAAATGCCAATAAAAATATATTAAACACACTAAATTGAGAGATCTTTCATGACCATTGCTTGAAAGACTGTATGTTGTTAAAATGTCAATTATTCATTAATTTATTTAGAGATTTATCAGAACATCATTCAGCAAACTAGTAAACTAATTTATTAGTATCAACAACCTTATGATATAATAGTCTAAAATGTATATAGAAAGACAAAGAACCTATATATATGTAAAACACAATATAAAAAACAACAAATGAGTTTTAAGTTTAAAACTGCACTAATCAAGATAGCATAGTTATCAACAAAAAAATAGACAAATTAATATGACAGAATAAAGAACTCAGAAATAGGCCCACTGAAATATCATGAACTGATTTTTGACAAATTTGGTATATTCTCGTTTTACAGTGGTTATGCATAGTCTGCTGTAGAGATAGGAGGTTGAAGAATTCATTTTTAAAGATATAGAAGTTTTAAAATAAAAATAGTTTTGTTCAGAAACGATTATTTTATTTTAGATATAAGCTGCACATTTAGTTTATTTGATATTTTAAATAATAGCCATATGAGACTTTTTAAATTTAATTTTATTGGTACATTTTAGGCATACAATATAATGACATTCATCATTGGAAATTTGCACCTTTACATAATTTCTCTTGGATCTTATATTTTCCTCATTCTCCTGTCCTCCCTTCAAACCCCTCCATTCCTCCCTATTTACAAAGACTTTGTTTCCTTTTTTTATTTTCTCATATTAATTCCATTCTTTTATTTCCTTTCCCCTACCCTTCCCACTTCCCCTTCCCCTTTGCCCCTTTTCTTCTTATTTCACATTATCTATTATACCTTTTAGTCCTTAATTACACTTCCAGTTTCTCACACTAGAGAAAGTATTCAGTATTTACACATGTGTGTCCTATTTATTTCATTTAAGACTGTCGCCTCAATGTGCATCCATTTAGCTATAAATGTCTCTAATATCTCATTTTTTATGGCTGAGTAGAATTCCATTTCATAAAAACAAAAAAACGCACATTTTCCTTATCCATTCTCCAGTTGATGGGCAATTGGGCTGCTTCCAAGTTTTAGCTATTACAAACTGTGCTGCAATGAACATGGGTGCACAAATATCACTGTGGTATGATTTTTTTAATTCTTTGGGGAAGATCCCCAGCAGGGGAATAGCGGGGTCAAATGGGAATTCCAGTCCTAGGTGTTTGAGGTATCTCCATACTGATTTCCACAGTGCTTGCACCATTCTACACTCCCACCAGCAGTGGAGCAGGGTTCCTCTTTCCCCACAGCCCCGCCAGCATTTCTTATTGGTTGATTTCATGATAGCAGCCATTCTTACTGGGGTAAGGTGGAATCTCAGCATTGTTTTCATTTGCATCTCTTGAATGACCAGTGATGTTGAACATTTTTTCATGTATTTATTTGTTATTTCTACTTCTTTGTGTGAGAAATGTCTGTTCATTTCAGATGCCCATTTTGGGATTGGGTCTTTAAATTTGGGAAGTCTGATCTTTTTAAGTTCTTTGTAGATTCAAGATAGTAGACCTTTGTCTGAGGAACAGCAGGTGAAGATTTCTTCCCTCATTGTGGGTTGTCTCTTCACTCTGTTGGTGGTTTCTCTTTCTGTGCAGAAACTTTTTATTAAGAAAAGATCCCACTTGTTGACTGTTTGTGCTAGTTCATGGGCAACTGAGGTTTTGTTCATAAAATCTTTTCCAACACCAATGCCTTCAAGAGTTCTGCCTAATCTCTGTTCCAGCCAGTTCAGTGTTTCTGTTTTAACATTTAGATCTTTAATCCACTTGGATTTTAGTTTAGTGCATGGTGAGAGATATAGAACTAGTTTTAATCTTTGACATGTTGAAACCCAATTTTTCCAGCACCACTTATTAAAGAGGCTATCTTTCCTCCAGTGAGGACTTTTGGCACCCTTGCCGAAGATGAGGTGGCTGAGTGTGACTGCAGTTGTTTCTGCATCTTCTAATCTGTTCCGCTGGTCCTCAGGTCTGTTTCACTGTAGCTTTGTAGTATAGTTTCAAGTTGGGGATTATGACACCCCTGCCATGCCTTTGTTACCTAGAATTGCTTTTGCTATTCTAGGTCTCTTCTTGTTCCAAATGAATTTTTGGATTGTTTTTGCAAGGTCTGTGGAGTATGCTACTGGGATTTCAAATGATATTTTTTGTAGGTGGAAAATGATATGAATTTTTAAAAAAAATTTAAAAACACTGATGCACAGCACTTTTGCTGAATACTGCAAGCAAGTATCTTGAGGATTTTGTCCAGAAGGTGTCAGGAGTTCAGCAAAAGTGCAAATATAAAAAAATACAAATAAATAACCAATAAAAACTAAAAGTAATTAATTATAGGAACAGAAGATCAAATCCAACTGCCAAAAAAAGTAATTCTTGCTTATCAATATCTTATAATGACTGTAAAATTCAGATTCAACGTTTTAGAAAAACATGTAGCTCACAATTTGAAACCAGAATTCTATTATTTTAATAGGAAAAGAACAATTTTCATAGATTAATTCTCACTTCCCTGAACAGATTTTCTAACTCAGCATAAATAAAAGAAATGATAATCAGTAAACTCACATTACAAAGAATTTCACAATATCAGAAATTCAGTTTCACTGTTGTTGAAATTATATTTTTCTCTATCAGGCAAGGCAATGCAAAAAATTACTCTCTCTCTCAATCTATATGAAATGTGAGAGCACAAATAGACAAAGTTATATTATGAAATTAAATAGGTGGACTATTATGAGGTTATGATAAATCTTGATTGAGAATCCTTAATGCCTGTGTTGTAAGAATGATGCTAAATCCTTGTAAAAGGACCGCCTTGGGGGTCCCTTATTGGTATAACAGATAAAGCCAAACTACAAAACTGCACATAAATGACTGTACTTGATGAAATTCATCCTAGAAATTATTTCTGGACCAATGATAAGAAACCATGACCTGAATTTGTAACCGTGAAGAATTGGGTAAGCCTTTGCAATAGATGTAATTGCTAGGTTGCACACTACCTTCTGTTCTAAAGAGCCAGGAGATAAAAAATAAAATAAAATAAAATCACATCTCTCAAACTCTCTTCAATAAGACTCTATGCAATAATTTTCCACCAGGAGACTTGGAAGGGAAAAGAGAGGCAGAGGAACCTTCTGTCACTGTGTTCTCTGTAAGTTCTATTATAGAGACAGAAGGATAGAAGGGAATCCGGGGCAAGCAGACTTGCACTCACCTGTTTCAGAGGTTTTGAGATGACATTGGAATGGCAGAAGCACCTGTTGTCAAAAATGTGGTTATTTCTGGCTCTTGGAGAGATGATGTTGCAGTTTGTTGTTAAACCCAGTAATTCTAGTGGCACTCTTAGCTTTTCAAAGATTTTCTCTTTCCAATCTTTTCTTTTTTTGCGTAATATACCCAGAAGAATTTTAATTTCTAATATAAATCTAGACTTTATTAGATTTATGTTTTTCATTTTAAAATAATTTGAGTTGTTTATACTTATATTTATGCAGTATATATAAAAAATGTTTAAAATGAGACAATATCTTTACATAAAATCTCAGAAATGACACATATAATAATAGGTGAATGAGAATATGAGCCAGGTACCAGTGGTTTTCTAGGATGGATCAAAGACACTGATGCTCACATTCACTTGATGTGAGACTGTTCTGACATCCAAGCATAAGGCAGCAAGCATCTTAGGGACTGTCACCAAAACTGTCCCTTGGATGGGGCCTGTGTTTGTTTGAAAAAAGAATTTAGAGAACTACTGAAGAAGGTGAAAGCCAGCCGAGGCTCAGTTGGAATAAGGCTGCAGATGAGAGCTAAAGGGCTTGGAGTAGGGATAGTTAAGAGGAAGGCATGGAAATTGGGATAGTGGAAAAGACCAGTGGAGGAAAAGAGAAGACAAATGGCATCTTGTCACCAAAATAACCAAGGACCTTTTTAAAACAGATGTGTCTACTTTTAATTTTATTTGTTTTGTTTGTTTTCTTTCAATAGTATATATTTGATATATACTATTATATACATGTTTTGATATGTATATTCAATGTTAAATAATCTTCTCAATCAAGCCAATAAACATACCTATCATCTCATATAATTGTCTTTTTTTTCTTTCCTTCTTTCCTACCTTTTCCCTTCTTTCTTTTCTTCCTTTTTCCTTTTTTGTATTGACTACATTTAGAATTTGTTCCCTTATATTGCTATGACAGTCCTTCATTTTCTTAAGCCTCTATTAAATCCACCTACTCAAATGCCTTACCTAACTAGTTTATTTGGAAAATTTTAAGAAAAATATTGAGTAGCACATTCAGAGCAACATGACATAAGCCACAAACAACACAAATAAGGTGGAAAAAAATCTTAAAAATGAACAAACCCAGTAGCCTACAACTAGAGAAGAATGAAAAAGCATATGCCCCATGGAAAGTCAAAAAAATCTCAATAATGATGCCATGGACTCCAAAGACAAAGAAGATTTTGAGAGTTACAGAGATAAACAGCCCAGGGGATTTGAGGAAATCATTTACATTTGGACGCCTTCTGAGGAGTACTTCTCATACCAAATTTGGAATTATTTCTTAGTAGTAAACCATAAAGTAATGTTAACAAGTACGGTTATTTCCCTCTTGTTCAATGAAATGTCCTGTGAAGTTTCTTAACAATGTCTGCACACTGCTGTCACTCTTCAGCAGGTTTAGAACTTGTCTACAGAATAAACAAATGGAACATTCCTCGTGTAGTCTATATCTCAAATTAAACAGTGAAGTGTTGCTATAGATGGAGATGTTGCTATAGAAATGTATAGTTGAAAAAATATACTTCTTGAC
This sequence comes from Heterocephalus glaber, assembly GCF_000247695.1. The sequence goes on along the minus strand of NW_004624810.1, from coordinate 9,030,357 downwards.
AGCAATGAAACTGGCTACTTTTTATTTAAATGTGTACTGATATGAAAATAATAAGGTGTCTTTCAAATAAGTCTTTTAAGCCTCTCATTAGGTCCTTTCCACACACCTTTGGAGTTATTAAAACTTAAGCTTGACTTGTCAACCCCTGACAGGTATCGTATCCTCTTAAAAAGGAATTGAAGCATCATTTAAAGATAGCAATGCTATCAGAGACCTTGTGTTTGAAAGTGAACCTGTCATGAATTCCAAGTGTGACTCAAATTAAATCATTCCTTACTTGTGTCAAAGCAGGGTTCCAATAGCAAGACTACGTAACTGTGTTCAGTGGGGCTTAATGTTTTGTCAGTCTTCACATTTAAAATACACTGTCAACCAGAAATATACCTCTATTAAAATGAACTACAAGTCTCCAACGGAATAGTATGCTCCCCAACTAACCCCTGCTTCCATAGCCATAATAAATCCAAGAGAACAAAGAGATTGTTTTCCTCTGCTTTTTTAACTATCTGAAACTGCAGTAGCTGGAAATTCTCTTCAGAGTGAGTAAATATCAAATAGATTTATACTTTCAAGATTCATTTTCAAAGGGCTTGTTGATGACTTATGTGTAAAACTTAATAGTTAAAAGCAAGAAGTATAGTGAACTCCCACTTATTGGGAATTCAAATAACTAACAAACTTAAGTAACTGGCATTTTAGAAAAAATTTAATGGTCTGCAACAAAGTTAACCTGTCATTTCAAGAATTTTTAAGAAATATGGACTAAAAACAAGGTTCAAGTAAAGTCTAGGATATGCCTGCTTATTGATTAACAAAAAAGGAAATGAACATCAAGGACAACAGCTGCTATTATCACAAGTGGTAAATAAGAGACACAAAGGAGTAGAAAATTCTATGGAATGGAAACGTGACAAGGGAGGAAGGCCATGTACATTTACTGTTACCTATATCATTACAGGCAGTGTAACTGGACAGCTAAGAGAGTTTGCACACTTATAAGTCTAATCAGAGCTATGAAGGAGTAAGCACAAGTTCAGCAAATGCTGAGAATAGTAAATTTTCATTGCATGGATTGCAGATGATGGTGTTGGGGATGCTGATATTATACTTGTCCAGTCGTTAGCACTTAGGAGGTGCTCAATTCATGGAATGTCTTCTAAGCCTTCTCTGACATTGCCTTCTGTGACATTGACAGTAATGAAACTGGCTGGTTTTATGACCCAGCTGCTCTTGACACAGGCACATGAGTGACAGAATAGGATAACAGGGACTTCGGCCCCAACCTATTTTTGGTTTGAAACCCATTTCTGTGTTTTAAGCATGGAAACTATGTGCCCTCATGCAAAGTCACTTGGCTTAGCCAAACTTAGCTTACTTAGGTATAAAATGAGGATAACAATTGGATGAGCCATAAAGAGCTGCTGAGAGGATAAATAAGGGGTTGGGCATGAACAAACATTTACCAAAGTGTTTCACAAATAGTAAGCTATCAAACAATGGTAGCTAAAAATGTACTGATGACATAAATCAAATGGCTTTTTAAAACATTTTACATGGAAATTATATTTGACTCATAGAATACTGACAAATTATGCACAGAAGTCCCTGTATTACAAAGGTCTGCCAACTTTTTTGGTAAAGGGTCAGATAATAAATATTTTACATTCTTCAAGCATGTGGCCTCAGTCACAATTATTCAACTTTGTACTGGGAAAGTAGTCAGACAAGATGTAACATAAGCACAACAAACTTTACAAAAACTGGTAATGGAATAATTTGCCAAGTTCAAAATTAAACTTTTAACTTTATCAGCATTAGTTTTGGCACTAATATCCTTTTTCAGCTGAAGGATTCAGTCCAGAAGCATGTCATTGTTTCTCCTTCACATCCTACATTCTGAGTTGCCTGGTCATTTCTCGACTCTCATTGACCACACTTCTGAAAAGTGATTGCCAGTCATTTTGTAGAATGCCCTTCAACTTAGGTGTGTCGGATGATTGCCTGAGGTTATGAATTTTTTGGAAGACTACCAAAAAGGGGACAGTCCCTCCTTGTGGTATGTGCCTATCACCATGACACTACTAGTGATGTTAATTATGATCACTTAGTTAACGTAATATTTTCTTGTTTTCTCCACTGGTAAAAAGCTTTCTTCTTCCTTTCTAAATTCTGTTTGCTAGAAGGAAATTTTTAAGTCCAAGCCCTGCAAGGAGGAAAAAAAACTAAGCTCTACCTCCAAGAGGGAAGATTATCAATGAATTCATAGACACATGCTGAAAACTCCAATAATCAAGAATTTGGGGGAGATATTTTGAGGTTATGGAAATTTCCGTTACTATATAATATTTTTTCTACTGGTTTTAGCAAATGTCTGTGGCTTATCTATACTAATTATTACAGTAATACACAAATAATTGCTTTCTATTTCCCTCATTTGTTTACATTAATTGATTAGAGTTACTCTGTAAAGAATGTTTATCATTTCCTTCCATATATATTTATTTATTCATTCAACTAATCATTTATTTATCCTAGTATGCACTTCAGTATATTTATTTTATTCTATAATTTGCCATCTATACTATTATGTCTTTTTCTGCTCAAATTTTACAACTTTGGCTGCTGGGACCCCTTTCAAGATATCTCCAGAATACTGTACTATATCATCCCGTCATCATTTTATTACTTCATTTTTGTTATTTTTCATTTGTGTTTTCTTCTAAGCATTTACAAATTTTCTGATACTGTAAAACACTCATTTTTATTCTTTTTCCAAATCTAGAATCAACTACTCTTCAAGGAGCCCTTGTTCATGTTAGTTAGAGACTAATAGATAAATGATAGTTGTTCTGATTGCTACTGGGGATTCATGCATCTGGACCCACCCAGAGAATAGAGCCAGCAAAATAATTATGTGTATTCACCCATGAGTATGTACATATCTATAATTTAAGGTGGCCAAATAAAACACAAGAGTTATACTTAAAACTGAATTTCACATAAACAATGTGTATATTTACAATGTATCTATATCCAAAATATTACATAGGGCATTATGATGATAAATATTTATTTCTTGCTTATTGAGAATTCACATTTATCTGGATGTCTTGCATTTTAGTTGCTATATCTAACAACCATAATATTTATTTCCCTATATATCTTTCTAACTATATAGTAAAATGAACATGAATTAATATTAATTAGCAATTCTAATCTAGCAACACAAGGTTTGTGCCACCCTGCCTGCATTTTTGCTTATTTGTAACTTCTTTGACAGTAAGAAACTTGGCTGTCACTATCTACTGCATATTTATTTGTTCAGCCTTGGTTTACACATAAAGTGCTTTAACAATAGAAGTTGTAAAGAAACAAATCAATCAACTAGAGAACAGATTTTGATGTATAATTTTAGTATTACCTTTATAGTATTTGGATGGAATAAAAACCTTTGAACCACTATTTCCTTTTTTTTATTGCATTCACTGATGTTACATCATTAAATAAGATGAAATACTTAGGATTCATTTTTCCTCTTCTATATTCTATTAGGGGAAGCCAACACTTTAAGTAATTTTTTTGCATATAAAATTGTCCTTTGTTATTTAAAGTTCAAGGATTTACTAATACATAGAATCTTACAATCACCATTACAAGACCATCCAAAACAGTTCAGACCCTTAAAATATCACCTAAAGTAAACTCTTTGAGGTAAAACCTTGCTCTTCTTCAACCTCTGGCAATCCATAAATAATATCTTTTATTCCTACTGTTTGATCAGAATGCCAATTAAATAAAATTATATACAGTGGCCTTTTGAGTCAATTTTCTTTCATTTGACAGAGCACATTTAAGATTCATTTCTGTTGAAGAATCCATAGTTCATTTCTTTTTATGATGAGTAATATTTCATTGAATGGATGTGTCACAGTTTTGTTACCAATTTACCTATTGAAAGACATCTACATTGTTTTCTATTTTCAAAGATTATGAACATTCACATATATCCTACACTTTATGGTATGACTATGTTTTCAATAATCCTGAAAATTTATGGTAGACATATGCTTGATATCACCAGGTCCTATGGTAACTGTTACAGGGAAACTTTGGTTTACAACATGACTATACCATTTGGTATTTCTACCAGCAATGAATTAGAGTTCCCATTTCTCTGTCCTCTCATCAGTATTTGATATTGTCATTTTTTAAATTTTAGTTATTCCCAAAGGTCTAAAATAATATTACACTGTGGTTTAAATTTTCATTTTTTGAATGAATAGTGATGTTGAACATCTTCCTATGTGTTTATTTGCCATTTGTAACATCTTCTTTGATCATTTTTAATTTAATTTTTAAAAAGAATTTTAACAGTTCTTTTATATATTCTGGGGGGAAAGCCATTTATCAGAAATATAGTTTGCAAATATTTCCTATCAGTCTGTAATTTGTCTTTTCATTTTCCTAACAGTGTCTTTCGCAGAGCAAAATTTTAATTCTAATAAAGAACAACATCAGTTTTGTTGTTAGGGATTATGTTTTTTGGTGTTATATCTACAAATTCATTGCCAAACCCAAGTTTTTCTCCTATGAATTCTAAAAGTTTTATAGCTTTATGTTGTATACTTAAAACTATGATCCACTTTTATTTAATTTTTATAAAAAGTAAGTTATGTCTTGAGGTTCTTTTTTATGGTTTTTCTAATTTCTCACCACTATCATTTGATAAGATTATTCTTTTTCCATTGAAAAGCTCTTGCACTTTTGTCAAAATAATTGATTAATAGTGTAAATTAATGTGGGACCTACATCTCTTCTCTCTAGCTCTCCATTAACTCTCATTGTTATATGTATTTCTCTTTTCATCAACACTATAATGAATTATTCCCATAAATTTCAAGTTTTTTAATTGTCATAAAATTATACGTTTTTATGGGTTAGCATGTTCCAACATATGCATACACTATGAATGTTCAAATGAGGTAAAATACATTTATGTTCTCAAAAATTTATCATTTACTTGTCATTTAATATTTTAAATTATTTTCCTCTAGAATTTTTGGACTATGCAATTCATTGTTATCCATATCACTTTACTGTAGAATAGAACACCAGAACTTGTTTTATCTATCACTTACTACCTGTTAGCCAGTCTTTCTCCCTTTTACCCCTACCCCACTCTCTCTTTCTGGCCTCTGGTGACCACCAGTCTACTTTCAGCTTCAGCTTCTATGAGATCAACTCTTCTAGATTATTTGCAAATGAGACCAAGCACTGTTTGTGTTCTGTGCCTGGCTTCACTGAACATAATGATCTTTAGTTCAATCCATGTTGTCACAAATGACAGAATCTTCTTCTTTTTTAAGGCTGAATAGTATTCACTGTGTATATATAGTATATATTTTGCATCCATTCAATAGTTGATGGATCCCTAGCTTGTTTCAATTTCTTGGCTACCGTGAATAGTGCTGCAATAAACTTGGGAATGCAGAAGTCTTTTTCTGAGACTAATTTCATTTCCTTTGGATATATACCCAAGTGCAGATTGCTGGGTCATACGGGAGTTCTATTTTTAAATTTTTGAGAAAATTCTGTATTGTTTTCCATAATGGCTGTACTAGCTTATATTCCTACCCATACTGTGTATTTCCTTTACCCACCAGTCTTGTCAGCACTCATTATCTTTTGTCTTTTTGATAATAGTCATTCTTATTTGAATGAAATTATATCTCATTGTGGTTTTGATTTTCATTTCTCTAAAGATTAGTGATTTTGAACTTTTTTTCATAAATATATTAGTTATTTAGATGTCTTTTTTTATAAATGTCTATTTAGGTCTGTTGACCATATTTTAATCAGCATGTTTGTGGTTATCCTGCTGTCTGCATTCCTTATATATTGTTATTGTTAGATAAGTAATTTGTAAATTATTTTTCCTGTTACATAGGTTGTCTCTTCAGTCTGCTCTTTCCTTTGCTATACAGAATGTTTCAGTTTGATTTCATCCAATTTGTCTTTTCTGTAAAAACTTTTTTTTTCTGTGATTTTTGGATCTTATTGAAAATCTTCTTGCCTGTTCCAATGCCCTGAAATGTCTCCCCTTGGTTTGTCCTAGTAGTTTCATTCAAGTCATACATTTGTGTAGAGTTCTGTATTTGATAAGAGATTAAAATCCAGATTCTTTGTTCTGCATGTAGATATCCAATTTCCCAGTTCCAATTATTGAAAAAGACTGTCATTTCTCCAATATACAGCACCTTCTGGGAAATCAGTTAGCTCTAGGTGCATAGTTTACTTCTAGACTCTCTACTCTGTCCCATTTATCTATATGTCTGTTTTATGTCAATATCAAGCTGTTTTGACTACTATAAAGATTTGTGATATATTTGGAAGTCATATAATATGTATAATGCCACCTAATTTTTCTTTCTGCTCAAGATTGTTTTGGCTATTTGGATATTTTTGTGGTGACATACAAGTCTTAGGTTGTTTTATTTTTGTTGTTGTTTTTGTAGTTCTGTGCCATTGGTATATTCATAGGGATTGCACTGAACCTATAGATCACTTTGGATAGTATGAACATGTTAAAAATATGGATTCCCATTCATTAACAAGATGTTTTTCCACCCTTTGGTGTCCTAGTCAGTTTCTTTTCTCAATGTTTTCTAGTTTTAATTGTAGAAATTGTTCAACTTTTTTATAGTTTATTATAGATGAGATTGCTTTCTTGATTTCCTTTTCAAATAATTTGTCATTGATATAGCAAAGCTATGGTTATGTCGACTTCATATCCTGCAACTTATAATACAAATTTTAAAATAATCTGAATCTCCCTTCAAATTCTATTTTAGAGTTCCACATCTAGTATTAGGACCTTATAGGAATGTTTCCAATTCTTCTCTCATCATTTTTGCTACTTTAGCCTATATTTTACTTTTATATATACTCTGAATATATAATACATTATTATTTTATTTGAAAGTATGCTATAACTCTTCCACTTGTTCCTCTGTAAGTATTATATTATTTTTTTCAGGTCACCTTCAACACTTTTCTGCAATTTTTAGAAATTTTTAGTCACTATATCCTTATGCTATTCTCTAAACTTCTTGAATACATTGTTTTGTGATTAATTTAGAAAATCTTTGGCTATTACTTCTCCTTTCTTTTTGCCCCCTCTTTCAGAGATTGAATTGCATATGTGTTTCACCATTTAGCACTCTGCCATAGCCCTTGAATATTCTGTTCTGTTTTGTTTTGTTGCTCACTCTGCGTTTTTATTCCAGTGATGTCTACTGTCTTATCCTAAGATTCACTGCTTCTTTCCTTAGCTGCATCAAATCTGTTGATAAGCTCATCAAAGGCCTTCTTTGGTTTTTGTTAATGTTTATTTAATTTCTAGAATTTCCATTTGATTCTGTATTATAGTTTCCATCTCTCATAATGAAATTACCATTTCATCTTGCATGTGTGTATCTTGTCAATACATCAATGCTCATGAACCTTGACACTATTGACATTTAGAATTATGATTCCTTGCAAGTGTGGTCTACTTTATATATAATAGGATTTTAGTGATATCCTTGGTCACTACCACTTAGGTACCAGTGAAAAATCACCCTTGTACAGTTGAGAAAATCAAATATGTGTCCCAGACATTGCTAAGTATCTTCTAAAGAACAAAATGTTCCCTAGTTCAGAATCACTGCATTATAGCATTTAACATATCAATAAATAAATTGCCTCTTTGGTAACTGTCACATCTGTATTACATCTAAGTATGATTCCAATTACTACTTTGTTGCTTCATAGTACATTTTCTAGACTTGTTATATACAACATAATTTTTCTTGAAGTTCTACATATGTACAGGACTGATACTGAGGTAAATATTTCTGCTTGAAGATGAGCACATCTCTCTGCTAAGCCTTTTAGAGGAGCTTTGTTAGTCTGGCTAGGAGAGGGGCTATATTTGAGGTTTGTTGTTGCTATAGTTACATGCATGACAGGCTTCAAATTCCTCCACTATATATCTGGTGTTTAGAGTGTAGGTTAGTTTGCTAGAGGTCTTTGCTCCATGTCTGTTCCCCATTTGGCTTTGAGTTTCCCTTTTGCAACACCCTCCAGGAAGAATCTGTCTTAGATTATTTCACTGTTTGTTTCCTAAACCTTTGTTTCTTAGCCTGGAAGGAAAGATTCTGAAAAAGCAAGGATTTTCTGATGCACTGATTAAGCCTCATTCTTAGGCAGGCACTAGAATGCACCTAGGTGTTGAGGCTTTTACAACTGGCTCTTTTCTCTACCATCTCTAATGGAATAGCCTCTTCCCACAGCTAGAGGTCCCCTAATCCATTCTCTTCCTCAGCTGCATAGGGTTTTCACCATAGGTTGACCTCTGCAGTTTTTCTTGGTGTACAATTTGTTCCATAGTGAAGATAGATGACATGATGGGGAGAACAATTTGGCACTGACTACTACTACCCTTCCACAGCCAGAGTCATATGGAGCTTTCTACAGCCTCCTCCACAGTCTCTCTGTTGGTATTATTTAAAAAAAACTATGCTTAAAAGGAAATTAGATAATATGTTGAACTAAATATGAGTGACCATGGACCACTGTCACAGGTTCAAGTTACCCTGATGACATATTTCATAATGTAAGAGAGGACATAAACTTTTACAGAAACAAAAACAAAAAGAAAAACATGACTCATGTATTTACCAAATGTATATGTAGGGTCATCAGGTAGGTGGGCTACAGCAGAAGGGAGGAAATTTCGTCTATATGATTCAGACATTATGTATTCTGAGTTTTAGGGTTGGTAGATGCTAGACATCTGTCAAAGTTATCAATACATTCCAAGAATTTTATCTAGTAGTTAGGTTGATTAAGACCAGCTTCTAAAAGGGACTAGACATAACCCAAGATAACTTTGGCTCTTGATTTTCAATATTTTATCTCTTCACAACCAAAACCCAGGATGTTGTAGTTGGCTAAGTTCAGTCTGCAGGGTCTTCAAATATAAAGGTGCCTTCTTCAGAGAACTTCAATTCACATTCCCTATGAGTATTTAGAGGCTCTTGTAGAGGAAAGTCCTACAAGAAAGTGCAAATCTTTACTGCTGCAACAACCCCCAACTCTTCAAGACTACACACTCTCTTTATAGCCCTTGAGTCATTAATGATCTCTTTAAAAATTTGTGGCTACATCTTCTTTCTGGTCAGTATGATTTCTGGGCCCAGGTAAGCAAACTCCAGGGCCCTGTCTTTCCCCAGTTTTGAGTTAGTTATTTTTAAACTTAATTCTCTGATGGATTGAAGAAATTTCGCTAATTTGCAGTTTGTTCATTATTTTCTATTGCCTTAAAGATGGAAGCAATGTATTGTCCACCTCTCTGTATCTTTGAATTCTCAGCTGACATTTGTAAAATTCACTTCATTGGAACATTTTACATACAAAATATACTGACATTCATCATTGGAAATTTCCACCTTTACATAATTTATCTTGTTTCTTATTTTACCCCATTCCCCTGCTCTCCCTACAACCCCTCCATCCCTCCCTATTTACAAAGACTGTTTCCTTTTTTTCATTTTCTCATATTAATTCCATTTCCTTCTTTCATTTCCCCTACCACTCCCACTTCCCCTTCCCCTTTGCCCCTTTTCTTCCTATTTCACATTATCTATTATACCTTCTAGTCCTTATTTACACTTTCAGTTTCTCACACTAGAGAAACTATTCAGTATTTACACATGTGTGTCCTATTTATTACACTTAAA
>NW_004624810.1:8966453-8984686 GCF_000247695.1 Heterocephalus glaber | reverse complement strand
AAAGGTACAATTCCCAATGAGAAATGTAATTGTGTTGTATACATACAATGTACCAATAAAAGAATTTAATACAAAAAAAAAAGAAAGAAAAATACATAGAATTTAACCATTATGGGAGGTAAAGACTGGTCTGAATATTGTACAGAGTATACCAATCTACAAAAAACTTCAGAATTCAAATAATTACTTGAACCAAAGACATAGAGGGGTTTTTAAAAAAAAAAAAAAAAAGAGGAAATCTAAATAACTATCTGAAAAACATATAAACACTATTGATCAAAATTAAGTTAAAACATGGTACTTTCATTACATGATAAACTGGTAAAAGCAGCTTCTTTAGAAGATTTAAGATTTCATACTGATCAGAATGTCATTTAACTGGCAGGACGTGGTTAAATGTGGTTCTGTGTGCAGTGTGCAGTGTGAGAAAAGTGATCATTAGTACTTCTGTGCTAATGACCATATTTACTCAAGAATCACAAACAAGTATGTACTTTAACCTAGGAATTCTAAGGAAATTATGCTTTAAAAATAAAATACAACCTATCTTAAACACTAAGAAAAGGACAGAGAAGTAAATTATGAAATAAATGAACTTGTACACAATAATTTTAAATACTAAAAATTGGTAATTTTATATAATATATATTGTCCTATTAGGAATCAGCAGTAAGGCTGACAACACTGAAACAATTGATTTTGCTCTGAATTTGGACGTGCCCTAAATTATAACTTCTTTTCTAATTATTTATTTAATGGGCTTCTATTATTTTTATCCAACTATATATGAAGCCAAGTGTTCCGCATTATTTCCCCCCACATGTACTTTTGCATGAATTTTTTATTTTATTTTTTTATTTTAGCCACCATCTGGTGGCTTTGTAGCGATATCACACTGTGGTACTAAGTAGAACTTCAGGTGCTTTATGTGTAATATCTATTTAATTTCCAATAAACATGTGGAAACAGCCATTACTGTAGAGTCTGAACTCCTAACCTTTATGCAAGAGTTGCCTCAAAAGTACTATATCAGTTCTCTACTTTGTTCTGCAGATCATTGCACTTGGATGATTATTTTAGTGAAAGAGATTAGAATCAATCATTCTTTCCCATTAGTACAAAATATTAATCAAGCTGATGTTGCATTTTCTCCCTTTAACCTATAACATCAGTAAAACTGTCTTTTAAGCACTAAGATATTAGCATCTGAGCTGAAATATCAGTAACATGTCCAATGAAACAAAAAAAGAAAAACTTTACAACTAGCATTTAAACATAATTATATAAACAATTTAAAGTTTTAATTAAAGATATGTGATAATTGTTTCCCTTAACCCACCTGTAAATATATTAGTGGTAAAACTAAGAGTTTAACCCATCCATATGGCATATAAATTTACTTTTTCCATTATTATGTGCAGAATTTGGCTCAAGGTTGTGAGCAATTGTATTCATAGCAATGAACAGAGATAAAATCAGTACCTGTTTCCTCTGTCTTCTTTTTAAAATTAGAAAACTTCAATTGATAAAAGAATTATATATACCTATGGAATACAGTGCAATGTACACATACAGACTATAAAAAAAATAGATCAAATCAAACTAATTATATCCTCACCTCACTTACTTTTCATTTTTTCCATGTTTAGAAAGTTTTAAATAAAGTTTTGTCACAATTTTGAAATAAGCAATACAGTAAGTATCTTCATCATGATATTCAATAGATCACTAAAATTAAGTCTTCTTTTCAAACTAAAAGTTTTTGTCCTTTAACCAACATCTCTCCTTTCCCCATCCTCCCCTCCTTTCTCCAACCTCTGATAATCATTTTTCTCTCTGCTTCTAGTTCATTTTTTTTCAGATTTTATGTATCAGATCATGAAGTATTTTTCTTTATGTGCCTGGTTTATTTTACTTAGAATAATGTCCTTCAGGTTTACTTGTATTGTAAATGACAGAACCTCCTTTTTTATGACTGTCTAGTTCCTTTGTCTTCCTGATTATTTCTGTCTATATTCATTAAATAAAACTAAAAGCTTAAAAATTCCCCAATGTATGATGAATTGCATTGTGTTACAAACATTTTTCTTTTAACCTTTGATCATCTTCAATTAATTATGAATAACTTCCTCCTTTTGTTGTCATTAAATGACTCTCCTATACTAGATAGTAGTTAGAATTTAACAAACATGTACTTCAAGTTTCTGGAGAAGAAAAATTAATTTCACAAATAATTCATAATCGACAAGCAGCAAAATGTTACCATTTATTTTATAAGTTTTATTCCAAATTTTAGTTACCAGTATCAGTATGAGATGTTCAGAAGAGGTAACATCCCAGAATGCAGAGTTCCTTAAATGTATGTAGTGAAAAGTAAGGGGAAGGGAATAAGTAAGAAAACACAGGAAATGAATTAGTATAATTGGGGAAAGAAAAATAATTCCATTTGAAGCTTAAAACTCATATCCATAATAGTGCAATTTTAACTACAAAGTATTCCAAATACATATATACTGATAAAATTATTTACTGTAAACCATAAACATTTGTAGAAAGTTTATCTTCACTGCACAGTACTGTGACTCCATTTAGAATTTGGTCATTAAAACTGTGACCTTGTACATAGGCTTGAATGGATATCTTTATGAGCTGCTTGAAAAAAGAATGAATAATATTGTTCAAGGAGCTCATTCCACATCCTAGTTTTCACAAAGTGCTAAATAGTCTTAAGAATAGTCCAGCAAACAAAAAAATCACTAAAATCAGCATGATTTTAATGAAGACTAATGTATTCTCTAACTATAATGGACAAACACTGGCATTTTGTAATGTTGAAATGCAGAGAAAGACAGATAATATTCTGTTTGAAAAGCTAAGCTCCATTATAAAAGCAATAGTCTAAAATAGCCTAATATGATATTGAGATCACCACAAATGGAATAGATCATTCAAATCAAACACTCAGGCTCTGTTTAATCTTTTGTTTTCTGTTTCCAAGAGAACCATAAGTGGGCAATTGAGTCTAATTTCTTATCTTATTCCATAGTTACATATTTGAGTGATTGGGAAAATTTTATACACTAAAAGTCTTCTACAATATTATTCCACTGTTGTTAAAAATTATCAAAATTGAACTGTTATATAATGTTTATCTACAAATCTTTCAAATATCACTCCTTGATTAATCTGATTGCTGGTACGTAGACAGATTCTAATTTGAATATGTAAGAAAGATCAAAGCATAGATCTATGATTAGGTCTTAAATTCATCATATGTGAATCGAATTATCCATTCAATGATCAATATTTTGCTGTATTAATTTACAAGGATTTGATGTACACTATTATAGGCCTGAAATTACTTTTAATTTTTAACACTTTCACACGTTTACAAGTTTCAAGTATGTTCTTTCTATTCTCAGATAGAAAAGAAATATTGGTAATTCATCAGTTATAGTGATGTGATATTAAATGTTATGCCATGAACAAATTAAGTTGAATCATTCTTAACAGAATGGAAATATTTAGACAACTAATATATGTACTATGAAATCATTTCTCAAATTATTCATATAAGCAAAACAGATTTTTCAACAAACTACTTTAGGACAGCTTTTGATCCATAAGCAAAACCTACCTGACCTAAATCCATCTCCCCATTACAGAGACTATTATCAAGTGTGTCACTAAGCTATAATAGATCTGTGTCCTTAATATCATTACTCAAATATGCAAGATATATATATGTTATTTTTTAAAACACTAAATTCTAAAGCAAACAGAAATTGTAGAATTTTAACAGAAATTTTGTTTTAACACTAGACTTTTTAGGAGAAAAAGAACTTTACTGTGCTAAATTAGGTGAATGCTTTCAAGTAAGGTGTAAAGTGGAAAAAAAATTTTCACACCAGTCTCAATCATAAATCATTTTCAAACAAATCAATGCAAGTTCCCTTCTTCTCTGAGGTTTTAGTCCCTTATATAATAATCTTTCTAAAATAAATGAAACTATCACATACTCTTGCTAATAGAAAACTAATGGTAGGTTATACCTGACATACCTTATTTATAGTATTTTTATATTTATTGCCTTATCTCTATAAACCCTCACTTTTATGTTTTACTGGGTAATTTCTAAGGAAAGAAAATCTGTTCCAAATAATTTATGTATTAGAAAAATACATTCACTACCTATTCACTATATACACAGTAGTTTTTAAAATCAATTGGACTCAAAGTATTGCAGAAGATTTGCAGTGCCTGAACACGTCTTTAATAATATTTTTTAAAACATTCACATAGATACAACTGGCATTTATGATTTCTTTCAAACCAAGATTGATTCTGAATGAGGAAATAACAGAATGGGACTGTTTTGCTTTTATCTCTATCTTTTAAATAACTTACTTAGAGTCAGGGTTAGGATTAATGCTATATTTTGTGTGAAGGTGGCTATTGATACATTGTTATTAAAGAACCCAGAGTCTAGAAAATAACTCTACCTCAACAGTTATAAGCACCCATGAACTGGGTGCACAAGAAGAGATAGGGAAGTGCAAAAGAAAAATGGAAACTTCCTGCTGGGTAGCCATAGAGTCAGAGAAGAATGTCCAGGGGAGGTGGCGTTTGAATTAAACCTTGAAAGATGAGAAAGTGAACTGGATGTCAAAGAGTATGGAGCTCCTCTCTCACAGCACACTTATTAATGTTTAGTAGTGTCTTACAGAACAGAGACCTGGGGGGAAAAGTTTGAAATATACCACTGTACAAAACTATTAGCTGTGGCCACAATGACTCAAGAAGTTACATGATCTTAAGGGGTTTTTTTTGTTTTTGTTTTTATTGTTTTGTTTTGTTTTTAGTTAGAGAAAAGATATGGAGGAGAGGGGAGAGTGGAGGAGACCAGCTGGAGAAAAAGACTCAAGAAGACTTGATTATTCTAACAAATAAGAACAAATGGATACTTGTTTCTTGAAGTTCAGAGCAGTATTTATGTCCAACATGACTTTTCAAGAGTCATGATTAGAAAGAATGCCCAGAACTGTAATAACCCCACTTCCTCGGCTAATGTAATAAATGGCACCACAGGTAAAGATAATAAAGACAAAAATCCTAGTTTATTCAATTGTATTAAATGTCGCCTCACTGATCCTCCTTTCATAGTCTTGGTTGGTTACTCCTGTACTCCATCTGAATGTTGGAATGCCCTGGAGCTCAATCTGTAGTTGCCCTCTTTTCTTCTGTCTTTTCTCAATTCCTTGATGATCTTTGCCATTCTCAGAGCAAAAATCTTCCATCCTTGTAAAGATGAATCCCAAGTTATTACCAATAAACCAGAAATCTCACCTACACAGAGAATTGCCCTTTTGACACACCTATTTCAGTGTGTAGGAGACTTTCAAATTCAGTGTTTCAAACTACCCTGTCTCCTGCATCTCCCGTGCCCTAAACCTATACCAGCAGATATATTTTCTTCCAGTTGATCATCAAAAATTTTGCAGAAATTTCTGACTTAATTATTTTTCTCTGAACCCATACCAATGTATCAACATCCTGTGTGATCTATCCTTAAAATACAGTCAGAAACTAACTTTTATGATCTCTAATCTCATTTCTGGCCCTATTACTTTCCTGGCTCTTACCTGATCTCTCTCCTCCCTTACCAGTATAAGCTCAAGTAGAACAGCCAGAGGTATCCTTTCAAAACATATCTCAAGTAATTTGACTGGTCTTCTCAAAACTCCATGATCCTTTTCCTTTTCTTGCAAGCTAAAAGGCAAAGTTCTTACAAGAGACTACAATTCTCCACATGTTCTATTCTGTCCCACAACATACTGCTCTGATTTCATCTCTCCTATCTTTTTCTTTACTTCACTTAACTCTAGGCACATAAGCTCCCCTTCTGTTTTCTAACTCTGCCAGATAAATTCCCTTCTTAGACTGTGACACTAGCTATTCTTTCTACCTAAAATGGAATCCCCCAGGATAACTGTAAAGCAACTCTCACCTTGGTCAAAGCCATTGTTAAAGTGTAATATTCTAATTGAGGTCTACTGTGACCACCTTAGCTCAAACTGTAAGCAGGTTTAACACTCCAATCAGGACCACAAACTCTATTATTCCAATGATTTTTTTTCTTTCATAAAATATCACCTTGATAGGTTAGGTAGAACTCTTGAAGACACTGGCATAGAAAAAGACTTTATGAATAAAACATCAGTAACATAAAGAATCAACAACTGGGATCTCATCTTATTAAAAAGCTTCTACACAGCAAGAAAAACCACCAACAGAGTGAAGAGACAATCCACAATATGGGAAAAAAATTTGACCAGCTGTTCCTCAAAGGACTAATATCTAGAATATATAAAGAACTGAAAAATCAGACCCCCAAAATTTAAAGACCCAATTCAAAATTGGGCATCTGAAATGAACAGACATTTCTCAGATGAAGAAATGGAAGCAGCAAATAAACATATGAAAAAATGTTCAATATCCCTGGTCAGTCAAGAGATGCAGATGAAAACAGCACTGAGATTCCACCTCACTTCAGAAAGAATGGCTGCTATCATGCAATCAACCAATTACAAATGCTGGTGGGGCTATGGGGAGAAAGGAACCCTTCTCCACTGTTGGTGGGAGTGCAGGCTGGTGTAACCACTGTGGAAATTAGTGTGGAGATTCCTCAAAAAGCTAGGATTAGAGGTCCCATTTGACCCAGCTAGTCCTCTGCTGAGTATATTCCCAAAACAATTAAAAGCATCATACCACCGCAATATATGTGCACCCATGTTTATAGCACACAGTTTGTAATAGCTAAAGCTTAGAAAGAGCCCAAAAGTACATCAACTGGTGAGTGGATAAAGAAGATGTGAGGGATCTTTATAAAATGGAGTACTACTCAGCCATAAATAAAGATAAAATTGAGACATTTATAGCTAAATGGATGCACCTGAGGCCATACTCATAAGTGAAATAAATAGGGCACACATGTGTAAATAATCATTTCTCTGGTGTGAGAAACTGAAGGTGTAAATGAGGAACAAAATAGATATTATGAAATAGGAAGAAAATATCCAAAGGGAAAGGGGAACTAGGGAGGGGTGCAGGGGAAAGAAAATAAGGGAAAGAAAAAAATTGAAGGTAAGAAGGAAAAAACAGAAACAAAGCTTATGTATATAGGGGGTGGAGGAGTTGAAGGGAGAGCAGGGAAATGGGAAAAAATAAGAATAAAGATCTATCATGTACAGGTACAAATTTTCAGTGATAAATGTGATCATAAGATACACCTAAATGTACCAATAAACACAATAAAAAAGTATCACCTACTAGATAAAATAAGATTTAATTATTGGCTTTATTTTTTTCATTATCTCTCCCTTTCCTAATAGATATGTTCTATAAGAACAAAGATACTTGTTTTATGCACTGAATAAATAAATGCATGCTAAAGAGAAATATTTTTCTCTTATTTAAACTACTAAAGAATTTTATGGCATTAATACATTGACTAAAATGGTAATATTTAAACTTGCTTTCAATCTAGAGCACACTATACTTGTCTATGATATATTATTTATGCATTAAAGCTATATTACTCTATTGGTCAGATTTCCATTGTTGGGACAAAATACCTGACATTTACAATTTAAAAGAGAAAAGGTTTATTTTTTAAATGAAGTTTATTGGTACATTTTAAATATACGTAATGATCACACTCATCATAGTGTTCCAGAAATCTCAGAAAGAAATACACAGAGACACAGAATTTGGGTAAAATAATAGAAGTTCTACTTGCAAGCAGGTGGGACCACCAGAAACTGGTCTGGTCAGTATCTGCGTGCCCCTTTGTTCAGCATTTCCTTTTTATATTCTTTTTAGCCATTATCTTATCCCTAGTGGTCTTTGATGTGTAAATACAATTCCAGTTCCTATTTGCAAGTCACAGACACAAGATAAGCACATATACATTGTAAATTCACCCAGGCATTGCAACTTTGTTAGGTTAATAACGTTACTGGTTAAAGAGTCAGATAACCATCACCTTAAAGTCACCTTAAACAACAAGAGTTATGGGAAAAGCAAATCTTAAAGAAACACATTACTTATTTTGCTTCTACCTTAATATTCAATCTACTAAGTTATCTAAAACTTTTCCCTATCAATAGAGAATTTGTACCTGTATGTGATGTATCTTGACTCTTACTTTGTCTTATTCCCCTCCCCTCCCTTCAACCCCTCTTTTCCTCCTTATTTACTAAAGTTTTGTTTCCATTTTTTCCTTCTTTTCTCATTTTTTGTTCTTTCCTTTCCTTCCTTTCCCCCACCCCTCTCCCTAGTTCCCCTACCCATTTGAACATTTTCTTCCTATTTCACAATATCTGTTATGTATTTTGGTCATCATTTACACTTTCAATTTCTCACACCAGAGAAACAACATGGTATTTACACTTGTGCTTCTGATTTATTTCACTTAAGAGTATGGTCTCAAAGTGCATCCATTTACCTTGAAATGTCTCAAGTTTATTTTTCTTTATGGCTGAGTAGTACTCCACTGTATAAAATAAACACATCTTCTTTACCCATTCATTGGTTGATGGGAATTTGGGCTGTTTCCAAGATTTAACTATTACAAACTGTGCTACTATAAACATGGATAATATAAACATGGATGCTTTTAATTCTTTTGGGAAAATACCAAGAAGGGGAATAGCTGGGTCACATGAAACCTCTAGTTTTAGTTTTTGAGGAATCTCCACACTGATTTTCCGAGTGGTTGCACCACTCCCATCTACAGTGGAGAAAGGTTCCTTTTTCTCCACACACCTGCTAGCATTTGTTGTTGGTTAATTTCTTGATAATAGTCATTCTTTCTGGAGTGAAATGGAATCTCAGTGTTATTTAATTTGCATCTCACAAATGACCAATGATGTTGAACATTTTTTCATATATTTATTTGATGTTTCTACTTTTTCATTTGAGAAGTGTCTAAGCATTTCAGATGCCCATTTTTGGACTGGGTCTTTAAATTGGGGAGTCTGCTATTTTTGAGTTTTTTATATATTCTAGATAGTAGTCCTTTCTCTGAGAAACGCACGTAAAATATTTTCCCACACTGTGAGTGGCCTGAAAAGGTTTTTTCTGAATCATGATTTCAGAGGTTTCAGTCTATGGTTGACTTGCTTGAAGGTAGAAACATGGCAGAAGGACTTGGTAGAAGAAAACTGCTCAATTCATGCAGCTGGGGAGCAGAAACTAGGGGAAAACCCCAAAACAAAGGGGCCAGGAATGAGTAGAGTCCCCAAGGTTGAACACACATGAGCAGCAGACACATACAAAATTATGCTTTCCTAACACATAGATGTCTTTCAAGCCATTTAAGTTGTCAATCAAGATTAACTATCTCAAGGCAAGCCCTTGCCAACTTAGTACCCAAACACATCTCCTTAAACCATGCTTAATTTCCTAATAGAAACAATAACAAGGTAGTAATTCTACCTAACATAAGGTAACTATCCTACATAGAACCAAAAATGCACCAATTCCTTCCCCAAAGTATCAACAGTCCCAGTATTGCTCAAAAATTCAAATCCAAAGTGTCCTCTGAGTCTCAAGGCAAACTCTTAACTGTGAACCCTTGTAAAATTCAAATTACAGTGGTACCTTGGTTCACAAATTTAATTCATTCTAAGATCCTGGGAAAGATGGCTGCATTTGTGTTCAGGCAGGGAAGATGGCCATGGTGGTGTTCATCATCCATTATGGAGTTTGCAAATGGAAGCAAAATTTTACCAAATGCTTCTGTCTGCAAACTTAATTATCCACAAATGGAAGTGTTCCATGAACCAAGGCATTACTGCATAGGTTACACAGTCTCAAGATACAATGACACTGGATGAGCACTCCCATTTCAAAAGCAAGACCAAAATCAAGCAGAGCATATATTGCATGTATGCCCATGTCCAGTATTCAGGAACATGATGGTGAGTTTTGATTTTGAGAGGACTGGAGCAGACTTATTCCTATGACTTTGCTGGCTGCACCCCACATGGCCTCTTTTGGGCTGGCTCTACTTGCTGTTGCAGTTTTGCTGTGCAGATATTTCATGTTCCTGGTATCTCTAACTACCTGGGGTCTCCATTACTGCTTAGATTTCACTCCCACAGCTTTCTGTATCAGCCTTTCAGAGGCTCCCAGCAGAGACTCTGACCCCATCACACAATGTCTGGTTTCTGATGCCTTCCTTCAAAATCTTGATGGAAGTCTCTGTGACCTCAAACACCTGGCATTTAGGATGCATACAAAATTAGCATCACATTGCTGATGCTAAGACTGGCTGTGAGCTTGAGCAATAGTTTGGCCCACTTGGACCACAACTGCAGTGTCCTCTGAGCACCTGGGTCATTGAAACATACCCTAGACATCCTGAGTGAGGAAGGTGCCCTGAACTCTCTTATCAACGCAGTCTTTCAAAGGAGTTCAGGATTTTACACCCTTGAGACTGCAATGAGTGGAGTCTGGCCAATTCCTCATGGCATCTTTCCTGTCCAGTTGAAGAATACGTGGATTCATTTGAACTGCTCTAATGTCCGTAGCACCCACCTTCTCCTTGGCTCCAAATTCATACCTGCTTCTTTTCTAGCAAAACTGCAACTTTAAAAAATTTTTTCAGCTCTCCTTTTTGCTTCTGATTCTCATGGTAAATCTTGCTTAAAGCGCCAATGATACCCGTGCCAGAAGTTGTAGGCTTTGTTGCCTTGGAATTTCTTTCACCAGATTAATTAGTGCACCACCTTTAAATTCATCCTCACACAAAGTCTTAGGACATGGACAAAATGTAGACAATTCTTTTCAAGAATTTAACAGTCATGGCCTTTAGGACAATTACCAATAGACTCTATGTTTCCGTCTGAAATCTCATGAGTCTGGTGTTTATTCTCCACATTTGTAACAGCATTCTGATCCTCCAAGGCCCCTTCAGAATTAACGATTAAGCCCACTTACAGCATTCTAGGGCTTCTCTAGCCAAGGTATCTCCAAATTTTCCCAAACTCCTCCTACAAACCAATTCCAAAAGCTTTTAAACCACCTGGCTAAGTACAGTCACAGGAACAACCCCAGTTCTCTGGTAACAATTTTCTTTATTGGCCAGCTTTCTGTAACTAGGACAATATTCCAGGCATACACAACCTAAAGCAGAAAATGTTTATTTTGGTTCATGATTTCAGAGTTTTAGTCCATGTTAAGCTGGCTTCAAGGTATAAACTTCACAGTAGGAGGATCTTGTGGAGGAAAGGTGCTCAATTCATGGTAGCTGGGGAGACAGACCAGGAGAAGGCTCTAAGAAGATAGACCCTGGCTCTGTCTGGCCAAGGACCAGATCGAATCCCCAACATCATGCCCCACAGCTCATCCAGACCCATCCAGGAGTGTACGTTACTAATCTCTTTGGCATCTTTCCAGCCAAGCAAATGGAAAATCAAGATTAACAATTACAGTTCCAAAAAATGCTTTTGAAAATTCATACTCATATTCAAAATTGGGATAAGAATGGCTTATTGTTCATGCTATCTTTCACAGTTTGAGTTTTAGTGGTGTGCTCATTGTATGAAATAAGATGGGAATATACCCCATCAACACTGCAGACAATGGAGTACTGTATTGTCTATGGCAAACAAACTATGCCCAAAAGATTCAAGAGAACTAACCAGGAAGGTATTCTGTTCCCAGAGCACTTACAGCATTCTACAGCAGAGCTTTCTGATGACTCTAAGCTTTTTGTTATTTTTACTTCCTGTAAATTTTGAAAATGATAGATATGTATTTGGTAGATATTCGTGAATAAAATCATATATATGTATATTAGTCAACATAAGAACCTATACAACATACTTTAGGGTTGAGAGCAAGATTATGTAGTCAGAGTGCCTGGATTTGAATTCTGGTATATGAATTCCATTAGTGCCACTTACTAAACATGTAAGCTTTGGCAAGTTATTTTATATCTTTACACCCCACATTTCCCAAGTAATGAAAAGGTAAATAATATATATCACTTTGAGTCTTTGTGAATGATTCAACATGTGTAAAGAATATCTAGAATTGAAACAAGAGAGTCAACATTTCAACTTCATGTTTGCTGAAATGAGAATGAAACCATTTGACAAGTGACAGTCAATATTGTTATGACAGGTTAGATTAGTTTTCCTTAAAGTTCTGGTTGATGCTTATGCAGCAGATGCTATAGTTTTGGGTTCTCTCTCTCATTAGGAGAGCTTTTGGGTTCCCTTTTTTAAGAATTTCATAATCTGTGAACAAACACATGGCAAGATGCTACTAAGAGGACCCTGTGACATTTTTGTGATGTGAAGAATTCACTGTGGATGTGAAGAATTTCACCTGCTGAATTTTGTTTAGTTTATGTTAAACTTTCTATTTAATAATGTAACAGAACATCTCCCGTATCTATCTATCTTCCTGGAGAACAGCAGCCACCTAATATTTAGTCTTTCCCTCAGAGAGGTTTGTATATAGATACATCAACCTTCTACCTACTGCTACTCTAGATGAGGTCTTATAATACCTTCTCAGAGATCTCTGTGTTCATCCTTTATAAATTTTTCTTAGCACCAGAATTGTGTGTTCTCGAAGTTATTTGTGTGATTATTGTCCAAAAGAGAGAACATTGTCTCCTATGGGCACAGATAATATCTGTTTTTGTTTACTTCTTATTTATTGACCACACAATTTCAAAATCTGAGAGGTAGTGGGAGATACCTATTGAAGGTTTTGTAAAATAAATGAAGGCTATTATTCAGAGTATGCAAAACTGTATAAAATAGAGTTTAACAGCATGAAATTTTGAAGAGAGAAAATTTTGACTTTCTCTCTCTCTCTCTCTGATAATTTATATAGATATATTTTCCCAAGAAAGTCACTTTCATTTTTGATACTCAGGTTCCTCATGTGAAAAAATGAATATAATGAACTCTCCATGAGAAACGTAATCATTATGTACTGCAAACATGTACTAATAAAAAAAGAGATGTGTGTGCTCTGTTCGCATTTTCTCACAGCACTGCACAAGCACACCTGAGTTAAGAGCATGTCTTTTAATGTGGTTGGTAATTTTGCAAAATGTTGGTTCAGGTGACTTTTTCAGCTGGCCATCATTTCTCATTGGATAAGTGCTGAGACTAATATTCAGAAGTTACTTCTTTGGTACAGTGAAACCGAAAGCCATCATGCCAGCCACTTCATCCATGCAACAGAAAATGACCAATTCAATTCTCTTGTATCTAATCATTCAAAGATTTGAATAGTTCTACAGCTGTCACATTGATTGACAACAAGAGTGTACATAACATATCCACATGCACATCCTCCTGAAAACTGTACCAGACCAAAAAAAAACCATCCTTGCCTTGTTGTCAACATCAGTAAACTAGTCGACCTGGTTGCATACTATGTTGGCTCACTAATCTTTTAACGATTATGCCTCAATATCCTTTTCCATTTCATCAATTTCTCTAGTTATGATGCTAGCTGAAAGACAACTATCTGCCACCTTTTGAACTGCAACCTCTCCTAAACGTTCATAGCAAATGACCTTATCAACCGGATAAACTCTTCACTGATGGTAAAGGGCTTTAACAATACAGTAAACCACTAACAATGATGCTTTCAATGCAAACACATTTATTGAAGTGGTGGCCTTTGACAATTTCTTCTGTTTATGCTTCATGTTTACACTTCTTTCATCTGAAAAACTCCAGAATCTGTTCATACACAGTGTTTGAGCTCCATGTGGTGAAGCAATTTTGAAAGTTTTATGGCTTTGTGGAATAGCTGGTTGCCACATATCATACAAAGCACACTTAGAGATTATGAATCACTGTTGCAGTGAACCTGAAATTTAAGTAGGACTCTTGAAATTTTTTTTGAAATACAGCTTTTTATCGTTGGCAATCTTAGAGTCTTCTGCTACCTCATCATCAATTTCCCCTTTTCAAAGAAGGTCGCCTGTGATTTTTTTATTCATTTTTAATAAAGTAAGCTTATAGGCATACCAAAGCTGTAACTGAAATAAGTGCATAGTGTGGAAAAGAGCCACAGACAGTAGTACGTAAACAAGTAGGCTATGCCTAGACTAAAATATGCATCAAATTCTGACTTAAAGCCTGCCACCAGATGCAGCTGTACAACTAAAGTACATCAATGCACTTTTCACTATAAAGACTGCTACCAGATCCAGCTTCATTGTCATTTGCCATTCACTGACACATTTTTTATATGAGTCTATAAGCAATTGACTTATTATGGTCTCCTTGTAGTCAAACCACTCTGCTGATATTAATCTGTTTTCTCAGCCACTCCACAGTGCTAGCATCACCACTTCAACTCTACTGAAGCTTTAGATCCTCATAAGAACAAAACAAAGATACCTTATAGGGGAAGTTCATAGTAGGGCTCATGCCTCTACCAGAATCTCATGCTGCCACTGATCTCACAGGAGGTTGAGATCAGGCTGCAATACAAATGATAAGGAGTAGCTGTGAATATAAATGAAAGCTATGCCTGCTTGTCTGCTACTCACCTCCTGCTGTGTGGCCTGGTTCCTGACCTAGTGGTCAGAATATGGGTTATATAAACAGTTATATATCTTTTATTGCTTTCAAGTTCCTATTTAGTTCTATAAAGTAGTGACCTGTAAAATGTTTAAGCCAAATCATGTTATATACCTTGACTAAAATCAACTAAAATCACCAAGTGACTGCTCATCACTAGTGTGGCCAACTTGTCTCCTTTCTTCTAAAAATTTTTAGCTTTAACAAAAAAGTTCTATGTCCCAAGAACTCCATCAGTATCAAACAAACACAGACACTTTATCATTTTATCTATCATGTGCAGAAAAAAGGTTCTGCCTTCCACTAGGTCAAGAACATGATTGTGTTCCTGTCATTTTCTTATATATCATGTTCTGTCACTCTTTGCCTTGCTCACTCTATTCCAGTGACAACGGCCTTCTGTTAACCTATTAAGCTTGCTTCTGTTTTAAATATTTGTTGAATAATTGAATGAACATAATAAAAATAGGAAAGCAGGAGATAATGAGGATATTAACATGTTTTAAGAAAATAATAGGGGGCTGGGGATTTAGCTCAGTGGTGCTGTGCCTGCCTCACAAGCGCAAGGTCCTAAGTTCATAGAAAAATAGGTATAACCAAAGGTAAAGAGTCAAATTACATCACTATCAAAAAATTCAACAAATCAGAAAGGAAGACAGAAACAAAGAAACTATAAAACAGCAAAACACAATTAATAAAATGAAAAAGTAGGTCTTTACCTATCATTAATTACTTTAAATGTACTTAGATTAAGTGCTCTAAAAACACAGTGTAGATAAATGGATAAACAATTGAATGAAAAAGCAAGGTCCAATAATATACTGCCTACAAGAGACCAACTTTAGCTTTAAGAGCACATATAAGCTGAAAGTGAAGGGTTGGAAGAAGATAGTCTGGATAGATGGAATGAGAATTATGATGTTCAATTTTATATGTCACCTTGACTGGCTTGGTGGATAAGCAGGTAATAGATAAAACATTGTTTCTGGAGGTATAAGTCAGAGTGTTTCCATTAGAATCAGTAGACTAAGTAAAGGAAATTCACCTTCAACACTAAGGGGGCGGGGTATCAATCCAGAGTGAAATTTATAAAAAAGACAAAAAGAAAGGAATATCTGCTCTCTCCTCTGGAGCTAAAATATCCATTATCTCCTACCAACCAACCTCAGAATCACAGATTCTTTGACTTTCAGTAGAATTTAACAAAAGCTCCCTCCTTCAGCCTCCTCAGACCTTCAGCCTTAAACTGAGAATGATACCTTTAGATCCCCTGATCCTCAGGCCTTTGGAATTGAACTGAACTATATCTTTGACATTCTGGTTCTCTAGCTTCAGATATTGGATTTGTTGGACTCCATAATCATGCAATTCAATTCTCAAAATATTCAACAAAAAAAAACAAAGGTCATTGTAATTGGTTAATTTCATCAAGAAGACACAATTTAAAGGAGATAGATAGATGATAGATAGATAGATCTGACATTGGAGTAAATATTACCAGAATTGAAAATAGAAACAGACAGCAATATTCTAACAGTAACAGAATTAGTACACTTCTTTTAATAACAGGTAGATCATCTGACCAGAAAAGCAATATGAAAATTTAAATAATAATGGAAAAAGCATATTAAAACATAGAACGAGGGAAAAGAAATTTTAATGTAGAAATTCATGGCAATTAATGCCTATACTAAAGGTGAAAAAGAACTTTAAACAACCTAATGTTATAATTAAAGGAACTAAAAAAAAGAACAAGCTAAGAGCAAAGTTAGTAGAAGAAAATAATACAGACTAGAGGACAAATAAATGATGCAGAGAATAGAAAAACAATTTAAGTTATTAGCAAAACTAACTACAAGTTGGGTTTGCAAAAAGATAAACATAATTGGCAAACCTTCGCCTGCACTAACTTGGAAAAACAGAAGGAAGATTCAAGTAAGTAAAATAATAAAAGAAAACGAAGACATTACAACAAGTACCCTATAATTTTTTAACTTCACACTACTGTAAAAGAAATGGAATTTTGAATTCTGAGCTTTCTTTTGGCCGATGATACAGAACAACAATTGTGTATTTCCTTTCAGGACAGTAGTCAGAAAATTTCATGAGATATTCAGCCCTTAGTACAAAATAAGCATTGTTTTAGATGATTTTATTAAACTGCAGATGAATGTGTTCTGAGACCATTTAAGCCATGATAAGCTAATTATAATGTTTTGTATGTTAGATATGCATTTTCAACTTCTACTGTTTTGATTGTTTTGTTTTGTTTTGTTTTGGCACTGGGGATCAAACTCAAGACCTTGCACTTATGAGGCAGGTGCCAGAACCACTGAGCTAAATCCCCAGCCCTCTACTGTTTTTAATATACAATAAATAGATTTATCAGTACATAACATGGAAAATCAAGAAAAATCTGTACATATAATCACACTTTTTATAGAATCACCAAGAATGGGGAAAGATGGGGGAAATGAGCATTTTCGTGCACAAGAATAATCTCATACACAAAAGTAAAGATAAACTAAAGATTTAAATACAAAGCTTCTGACTGTAATATACCTGAAAGAAAACATAGGGGGAAATCTTGCCATTTGTGTTGGCAATTTTTTTTTATACTAGGGATCAAACACAGGACCTTGCACTTGCAAGGCAGGTGGTATCACCACTGAGCTAAATCCCCGGTCCATGGCAATAATTTTTTAATATGACATCAAAAGCATAGGCAACAAAGCAAAAATAAACTAGTGGACTAGGTCAAAAAATTTTTAAAATCTTCAAAGCAAGAAACCAGCCAAATAATACAGTATTCTATGGACTGTGAGAAGATATTTGCAAACCATAAATCTGACAAGAAGTTTAATATCCAGAACATATAAGGAATATATACAACTCATTACAAAAATGAGAAAATGAGAAATGAGAAAAAGACCTGAACAAATGAGAAATGAATGAGAAAAAGACCTGAACAGACATTTTTCCAAAGAAGATATACACATGGTCAACAGGTTTTTGAAAAGATGCTCAACATAGCTGTCATCAAACTACAGTAGTACCTTAGTTTACGAACTTAATTTGTCTTGCAATTTGGGGCAAGATGGCTGTGTTTGTGTTTGTATGGGGAAGATGGTCATGGTCATGTTTGTCACCTGATGTAAAGTTTTCAAATAGAAGCAAAATTTAGTCAAACACCTTTGTTTGAAAACCAAATTGTTTGCAAACAAGCATTCATGAATGGAGGTATTACTTTATAAATCTAAATCAAAGTCAGATATTATTCATACTTTTTAAGATGGCTAGTATCGAGCTCTCCCTCTGCCATCCCATGCTCCTAGGGTAGAGAAGCTGAGCTGGTCCCAGCACTCAGAAGGAATCTCTCCCACCGCCATCCCATGCTCCTAGGGCAGAGAAGCTGAGCCAGTCCCAGCACCCAGAAAGAAGCTCCACTGCCACCATCCCATGCTCCTAGGGCAGAGAAGGTGAGCTGTGCAGGCTCCAGAAGCACCCCAACCCCCCAACCCCACCCCTGTGGAAATGAGAAGACATATAAACAAGTCTCAAAAACAGACTTCTGGATCACCTACAGCAACCCCAAAGGGAAACGAG
>NW_004624810.1:8892242-8954662 GCF_000247695.1 Heterocephalus glaber | reverse complement strand
AGGGGATGAAGGGAGGGCAAGGGAAGGGGAAAAAAAAATTATAACTGATCCTTCATAAAAGTAAAAAACTGATTAAGCCAGAGGGAATTTTTATGTGCATTGTCATTAAAATAATTTTGTATATTTACATTTGGTAGCAAAATAAGATGTCCAAAATAAGAATATTATGAAAGGGAAATCCAGCTAATGCAATATCATAAACTAATTTTTTAATTGCTCATAGAAAATAGTTCATAAAAAATTAAGCCTTTTTGCTGCCTGCTACACAAGCGCAATGACCCGAGTTCAATCCCCAGTACCCAAAAAAAAAAAAAAAGCCTTAACTAAGAGATGGAATGAGGGAAGAAAAGGAATTTAAAAAAATTAAGATATGTCATGTACATGTACCAACCCCCAACAATGAATGTAATCATTATGTTTCACAAACATGTACTAATAAAGATTTTAGAAAGAAATGCATATTTAATAAAATACTAGCATTTAAATGAAATATTCACCTGGAACATTTATCCATTCATTAAATGAATGCAAATATTGAGCCTTTGCTTTGTTGCAGATAGATTTTCTGGGTTGTAGAAATATAGCAATGAAGAAAACAGTCATAAATTGAAAAGGAGAGTGATGGTGTGCCTAACCTGGTCTTATCCTCCGCAACCCACTAGGATATTGATTCTCATGAGACATGTCTTTTTATCTCTTTGTTGGAGATTCAGAATGCTAGCAGATAAAAAAAAGGGGAGGAATGGAATGGTAGGTGAATGCATTATAGTATGAAGATCTAGGAGCAGAAAATATTGGCTAGAGAATTAATAGTCTCTGGGACTCAAAGGAGTTCTTTCATGGTTTTGTGAAATGGGGCTGTAAAAATGCTAGGGTTTGTGTTGGCAGAGCACAGAAAAGAAATAAAAAGGATTTTAAGAAGGAAAGTTGGTGACTTTGAGTGCCTTTCAAGATGTTTAGTAAATGAAATAAAGATTTGTATTTATCTGAAATTACTTCTGGTTCCAAAGCCTGATTTACAAGCATTTGAGTATGCAGTACAATGCACAACTAGAGAATCTCAACTTAGGGAGTTGGAAAAGACTTCACTGAAATAAGGATATCTAAACTCAGTAAGATACATGTCCAAAAGAGATAGAGATCCCAGGGAGAATGATGCAATTTAAAGAGCACTTATTTAAATATCTTAAATAAGATAACAGAAATCTAGTCTGTGAAAAAATCTATAGTTTAGGAAGTAGGCAGGACATGATGTCACCTTGGACATGGATTTCATCATGCCATGGGGATTATATTTGAGGCCTAAATCTAGTAAGGGTCCTGAAATCTGATGTTTTGGAGGATAAAACAAAGCTTAGCATTAGAGGAGTATTCTTCTATTTTTTTCCCATAGGTACTATACACAAAATAATTTGTGTTCATGAAATGGAAAACTCAATATTGTGAACATGTTGATTCTTTTCAACTTAATCTATAGGTTAAAGGTAATCTCAATCAAAATCCCAGCAAGCTATTTTGTTGACATTAGAAAACTGATTCTAAAATTCATATGGAAAGGTGAAAGAACTAGATTAGGGTGTTAGTTACTTTTCTCTCATTACTGAGACAACATACCCAACACCCAAAGTTAAAGGAGAAAAATTTTACTTGGCTTACAGTTCCTAGAAATTTCAGTCCATAATCGGCTGGCTCCAAGGCAGAGTGGCAGAGGGGTGACAGTTCATGGAGGCAGAAGACAGCAAAAGCAACAAGGGACCTTAACAGAGTCTTACTGCTCCTTTTATCTTATTCTGACTACTTAGGGAAGATAGCACTCATGCCTTTAATCCTAGTCCCCTCAGGCCTAGCCCCACCATGAATCAATCACATGATTCACCCACCTCTGAAAAACCATGAAGCTTGGGGGAACATCTAAATACAAGCCATAACAATTAGCTGATATTAATGAAGAAGCACAAAAAAGTTGTAGAACTCATACTTTCATATTTCAAAATTTCCTGTAGAGATACAATAATATACACATGGTATTAACTAAAGAATAGAGACACAGATTAATGGAGCACAATAGAAAAACAAGAAATAGACTTCTACAGAGTAAATTAAATTTGACAATGTGAAAAGGCAATTCAAGGGAAAAAAGACAGTCTTTTTAGAACAAACAGCTGGAACATTTGGACATCCACATGCAAAAAAGTGAACCTAGACAAAGACCTTATATTTTTCACAAAAATGTACTCAAAATAGATCATTGATCTAAATATAAAATGCAAGACTATAAAAATCCTTGAAGAAAATCTACTTGCCCTTGGTACAGTGATGAGTATTCTGAAACAATATTAAAAGGATGTCCTATGAAAGAAAAAATTAATGAACTGTATCTGTCCTCAAACTCCAATCACCTCCCAAAAGCCCCACCTCTCAACACCATTAGCTTGGGAATCAGGATTTTAATGTATATCTTTTGGTGAATACAAACATTCATAGCAAAAGACAACCCAAGGAGTAGAAGAAGATATTTATAAATCTGACAAGGGATTGCTATACAGATTATATAAAGAATTCCTACAAATAAATAACAAATAAGATTCAAAAGTAACAAAGAACTTGAATATACATTTCTCCTAAGAAGATATAAATATGACAAATAAGCACATAAAAAGATATTCAGCATCATTAGGGAACTAATCATTAGGGAAATGCCAATCAAAGCCACAATAAGACTTTAGAGGGTAGTGTTGCTTAGGATGTGGAGACATTGGAACACTTGCACAGCTGAAGAAAATAAAAAATGATGTAACTACTATATAAAACAGCTTGGTGGTTCCTTTGTAGATTAAAAGTAGAATTACCATATGATCCAGCAATTCTATTTAGTGTAGCTGTATACCTCAAATAGCTAAAAACAAGAACTCAAACACATAGATATATACCCTTAATCATAGTTTACTTACACTGTCCGAGAGATGGAAGCAACCCAAATATCCACAGACAGATGAATGGATAAACAAAATGTGGTATTTACATACAATAGAATATTATTCAATCTTTAAAAGGAATGAAATTCTAAGTCATATACAGCATGAATGAACCTTAAAGGCATGGTAAATGAATAAGCCAATCACAAAAGACAAAGATTGTAAGATTGTTCTAGTATGAGGTATCTAGAGTAGTCCAATTTATAAACACAAAAAATAAACTGGTGGTTGCCAGGGGTGGGGAGGATAGGAGAAATGGGGAATTATTATTTAATGGATACATAGTGTTGCAAAATAAAGGAAGTTCTAAAGATGGATAGTGGTGATAGCTACTTAACTATGTGAATGTATTTAATGTCACTACACCATACATTTTTAAATGGTTAAGATGACAAATACTATGTTATATGTGTTTTATCCATTTAAAAATAAATTTGAAAGTTAAAACTATTCTGTTAAAGGGACCTGTTATTAGAATGAAAAATAAGCCATAGACTTGAAGTGAAAATTTTCTGCACATATATATGTGATAAAGAATGTGGATCCAGGGGGCCAGGGATTTAGCTCAGTGGTTTCTCCACCTGCTGCACAAGTCCAAGGACCCGAGTTTGATCCCCGGTACCAAAAAAAAAGAATTTGTATCCAAAATATTCTTGAAACTCAAAAATAAGAAAGCAACCCAATTTTTAAAGGACAAAGGATATGAATTGTTACCTCACTAAATAAGCACACACACTTAGGAAGAGATTCTTACGCTTGCATGTCATTAATGAAATGCAAATTAAAATAAAAATAAGATGAAAATATATACTATTAGACTCTTTGAAAGTGAAAATAATAATTAATGGCAAGGATGTAGAGCAATATGAACTCTTATTACTGACAGAAATACAAATGGCATTACTACTCTGGAAGAGAGTTTGGCAGTTTCATACAAACACTCTCCTGGGGTATTTACTGAAATGAATTAAAAAATGTGTCTGCATAAAGATAGCAATCTGGCTTAGAGACAAACACCCTGCCTTGGGGTGGTAGAAAGAATTATTCTCAACAAAATAGCATCTAAGCCTTTATCTCATATAGGGTAAGATCCAAATTTACAATATCCATGAGTTACAGAAGGCTTGAACAAGAAAAGAGTATAAAAACAGTACAAATTGGGTGTGGCAGCACACCTGTAATCCCAGCACTTGGGCTGAAAGCAGGAGGATCACTGTGAGTTTGAGGCCAGCCTGGACTACATAGTGAGTTCAAGGACAGTCTGAACTACATAGTGAGATCCTATCTCAAAAAATAAAATAAGCATTTCAATATTGAAACTACTACATAGAAATTTGCAAAATCTAAGTTGGGCATGGTGGTACACGCCTATACTCCCAGCACTCAGGAGGCTGAGGTAGGAGAATCATCATGAGTTCAAGGCCAGCCTGGGCTACATAGTGAGTTCAGGGCCAGCCTCAACTACAAAGCAAGACCTTGTCTCAAGAAAAAAAAAAAGCAAGCAAGCACAGCAAGCAACCAAGCAAGCAAGCAACCAAGCAAGAAAGAAGAAATTTGCAAAATCTAAAGAATGTCCAGTTGTTTTAGAGAAAAAGAAAAAAATTAAAACTTCCTCTGCAAACAAGACCAGAAAAAGCCATTAAGGGAAAATTGGATAATTTATACTGAAGAAAACGAGATTCAAAAGAAGTTTTAAAATAAGTGTTGTCAAAATATTTAGAGAAATTAAAAAGCAAGAGAATCCATCAAGAATAAGGGTTTTATAAGGGGAAAAAATATTTGAAAAGGAACCAAACGGAGATTCTGGAAATGAAAATAGGCATTGCAATTTTTTTAAGCAGTTCAATAGAAACGCTGAACTGTGGGCTACTAAGAGATCAAACCTGATGAGAGCTGAAAATGCCACTCAAACAAAAAAGAAATGATCAGCTGAGCAGGGCAGTGACTGTGAGACTAGAAAGAAGTGAAACTTAAGAAGTACTCTTAGAAATTACAATTACTCATTCCTATCAGAAAATTCATTCCTGACTTAGGAGCATTGTGGTATGAGTTGATGCTGTAGTTCCTTCCCAACATCTGGCACATGGCATTGAATGATGTTGTTCTTGTGCTGTTGTTATCATCAAAGTTCATCAGCAATTACCGAAAGCTAAAAATGAGCTGGTATGTTTCCTACTATGTTAAAGAAATATGGAGTTTATCTTTTGTTGCCTTCCATTATCAAAATACTTCACAGAACAGAGTGGCACTATAGAGCTACTCTGTTTCTGCTGTAATACATAAAAACTGACTGAAATATGAACTAAATCAGGTAGCTCAGAACACATACATCATTTTATGCAATAATTAACTAAATGATAAAGGAACCAAATCAAATCGGCATTTTGGGACAGAAGTATTAAATCCATGACATTGTAAAAGAGTAGGAGTGGCAGCAACAACAGTATTTTTTACAGTGCTGAAACAACTTAAAATGTTTTGAAAGCACATGAAAAAATGTAACAAAATTAAAGAGATGAAGTTTTAAAGGTTTTTTTTTTTAGAATATGCACATATCTTAGTTACTTTTTCTCATTGCTGAGACAAAATACCTGAGACTCAAAGTTAAAGGCGGAAAGGTATATTTTGGCTCACGGTTTGTAGAGGTTTTCAGTCCATAGGTGGCTGGATCCAAGCAAGGTGGCTTGACAGGGCAGGCAGAAGACAGCAAAGCAGCAAGCAGCAGCAGCCTGTCTCTCCCTTTATCCCTTCTAAAATTCCTGCCTTTTGGGTGGTGCCACCCATACCCAAGATGGGCCTTCCCATCATCCACACCCAGAGCTGTGCTAGACCAATCATTGCACTGATTTAGCAATCACGCACCCTTAATCACAGCACCACACACTCTCTTCCAGCCCCCTTTATAACTTCTCACCTATGACTGCTTGAGGCTTTGTGAGGACATCTAGAAATAAGCCATAACAAATATGCAAGTGTGGTTTTTTGTGGACAAAATGAATGACTCTCAGCCAAATGAATGAATTTTATAAAAATATGTAATGCTCAAAAGTCTGCAGCAAAAGAAATAGTCTTGTATTCCTGGTGGTACAATAATATGTATAAATTTAAAATAATGTTTTAAGCAAACAGTAAGAAGTCTAAGAGTATTTTTATTTTTTAACATAATAATTTAACTCTCAAGAACTTACTTTAAGAAAATTATAGAAATGAAGAAAAGTATACATTGAATCATGAATAATATCAAAAACATTGAGCATAATTTATATAGTTGATGAAAGGTGGTTGTAATAAATCAGTTTTGCTTTGTTGGAATTCTATAACCATAAGAATTCTACTAATAAATAATTGTTAGAAACTTGTGCATGATTGTTCTCCCTTTGCTCTTTCCTCTGCTGGATCCATTGGCTTCCATCCCTTTCCCTGATCTCCCTTTGGGAGGCTGACAACCACAGGATACACCCTATTGGCTTTCTGCGCTCTGGCTTTCCTTTGTCTTTGACCACTGAAGGTAACTGACAAGAGATCAAAGAAAGCAAAGAGAGAAAAAGGTCAGTAAATAGGTAGTTCCATTTTAAAGATTGACTTAGGATTTTTTTTTTTTACTGTACAACGGTGTGAAAGCAATATTCATACAACAGAAAATATGGTTAAAATTTTTAATTTTGATCTTTTCCTGGGCCAGTGGTATGATACTTTCTTATGATTCGGGGTAGTGACAGCATGCTGCAGTTCAGTGAGTCATGAAACCATGCAGGAGAATGACCCATACTCTATAGTGCACCATGTTGTGTGAGTTTTTTGGATACAGGTATTTAACAAATTACATGAGATTTTTAACACTTAAACTAAAATGGTTTTTGTGCTATATGATCTTGCCCAATTATAGATTAACATAAGTCTTCTGAGCACATGTAAGCTAGGCTAGCCTAACGCATGATGTTTAGTAGGTTAAATATGGGTTAATCAGACATAATCCCCTTAAAAGTTAAGAGCATCTGCTGCTTTAGAGCAGCTTCTCTAGCAGAAGCTGTGCCCCTTTAAAGCCTCAGTTCTCACGAAGCTGACCTTTACCACAGCAGTTCCCACAGAGCTCCGGGGAAGCCAGGTGCTCTTCTTTTGCATGCTGGGCTCTTTAGCTTCCTGTGGCTGCAACTCCTTGAGGCCCCAACATCCCTGCTTGTTCCTTAAACCCAACCACACTTCTGTGCCACATCCCTTCATAACATCTCTTCATTTAGACTTTCTTAATAAATTCCATACACAGACCAAGATAAATGGGAATTTTTTATGTTTTAAAATTGCATAGTCCATATGAACTAGTGAAAACAGAAAAGCTTGTAGAGTAACACGTGAACATGTAAAGAGAAATTGCTTTTGAGAAGTATTGTATGTGAAAGATACACTGCCTTTATCTGTTTTCTACTTTCTAATTTTTTCATAGTAAACATATTTCTTTGATGATTTTTTACAAATTAGATAAACATATTTTAATACACCCACACATATACAAACCCTACATAAGGTATATAAACATGCATGGCAAACATGTGCTAATAAAAACGTATATTAAATTGTCTTTTATTATCTTCAATTGATTTTGTTATTCTACATTCTTTTATGAAAAAATTCTTAGACTTGTTGTCCTTCTCAAAAGAATAACTTGCTGAAAATTAGTTTTAACTTTCACTTAAGTAAGATCATGCTACTCTTGAAAGGAGCTGATGTGAGATCAAATTTTGTCCCTGCTTTTCAGAGGATGGAAACTTTAGCACATTGCCACAAAAAATATTCATTGAGTGTAATTGAGGCAAGCCTCTGAATTTTGTGTGTGTGTGTGTTTGCAGGGCACAATTAATGTACATCTATATTTTTGTTGTTGTTTACACACTTTGCACCTAAGAAGACAGAGTAACTTTTCTGTTTAGAAATGTGAGAATATCTAGACACCCTCCACCTCCAGTTTTCTCTTGACATCAGCCTCCTTGCAGAGACAGTTAAGCCCTCCTTTGCACCTTTCCTGATGCAAGCCACACAGGAGCTGGATCTGGTGAATTAGATGACAAAAGACCTCCCCAAGTCCAGTGTTTTCACTAAACAGATGAAATCTTCCTCATTCTGGATTTAACTAGCAAGACAATCTAGTTGATGGACTTAAAGTCATCAATCTACTTCCTGATCTTTAGCAGTGAAAAAATT
Organism: Heterocephalus glaber; assembly: GCF_000247695.1. Next base: position 8,946,491 of record NW_004624810.1, on the reverse strand, counting down.
GATATTTTGGCACACATGTTTACTCTTTTATTTCTTCAATATTGAGCAAATGTTTGGGAAACAGGGATGGCAATAATTGGTGACCACCTCAGACCTCAGAAACCCCAGCAATTGATTCGTTGTTCTTTTACAGTCATTAAGTATACATGGATTAATGATAAAGGATCTTGGTTATTTCAAGGTTTGCTTTGTATCATCCTAACTCTGCATAAGAAAGGGCTCCATACTATTCTTAAACAGGTGTGAATCTCTTGGAGAATATAGATCATACAGCAAAGAAAGCAGAGTGAATATCATTTGGGGCACAGGTAACTCCCACACACCAGAACTATAATGGCAGTTACTGAGCTCTATGTTGGACTTCCCTTTCTCTTATCTTTCTAGTCCTGGAGTGTCTAGAGTTGGCAAAATCAGTATCTGAGACCTTTGTTACTGTCTTCAAAACTTCATGTTTTATAGCTCTTGGTGATACAGCATTAAAAGATAAAGAATAGGCCACCCTGGTCTAACATATTTCTTCTTAACATTAAAACAGTAAGTTAAAGATAGTGTTGCCTTTCTAGTTTTCTATATTCTAAGCATTAGTCACTCAAATAAGTTTGAAATCTTTTATTAGTAAATCTATTAATTGCACTTGAATAGATCTTTATTTCATGTGTCACTGTGCACTCTTCTTCTTAAATGAAATAATTTCAGTGCAATAAATTTATGTCAACATATTTTATTGTTACCATTAATGCTATTTTAAATATTACATTCATTACGTGATCTGTTAAGAAAATTCTACTGAAAGTAAATCATCAATTCACTTTCTCAGACTCCAGAAAAACTAATATATTATGTTGACAATATGGCACCAAAAGGAAAATTTAGCTTGGATATACTTCACACCATGTGGAGAAGTATGCTAGTACTGCTTGTCTACAATGAATAAATTTGTTCATTGATTCAAGTATATTCAGTACTTACCATGTATCAAGCACTGTGTAGTTATTGGAGCCACACTTCCTCTGCTTTCAAGAATCCCTGAAGGAAAGAGAAACATTAATTGACCAGTCAGACAAATAATTGTAAAATTATAAATAGCAAAAAATACTATAAATAAAGATGTAAAATATGACCAGAGTTAACAGGAAAATAGGAATCCTGGGTAAATAGCACAGTGATCCTTTTGCCCCTTTTGTTAATAAAAATTTTCAGACTCCAAAATTTGCCTCTTGCCTCTAAGCTAAATCACCACATTAACTTACAATATCTGCAATGAATTCTTTCTTTAAATTTTATTTAAGGAAAACTATCTAAAGAAAACAAATTTTTCAGTGTTACAGGCACTGTGTTCCAGAAACCAAGACACCTGAGCTCTGTCTCTGACCTTTGCCCAAACTCCAACAAGATATTTAAGAAACTAACTGTAACTCTGTGGCCCTAGTTGCTTTGCTTGCAAAATGAAAGTGTTGGGCAAGATCACTACAAGGACTATATCATTATAGTCTCTGGTTCTATATTTTGAGAAAAAGACTCTCTAGGACTGTAGAATAAGCCTGTCATAGAAAAACTTCAAAGATGTTGGCATTATGTGAAAGGACAGAACTGAATTCTTTAGTTCCTCATTAAAATACTATATAATAATATAGCATTCATAAATTAGGAAAAACAGAAATATGTTTTGATTTTAAGTATAGTATCTGCTTATGCTGGAATGTAATTTTCCAGAAGTACATCTGTTCCTCAGTAAAAGCTGGTACAGAATACACCAAAATAGTGACTAGAAGATAAATTATTAATCTACATATAAGTAGTAGTCACCACAAAATATTTCCTTTCTCCCAAATATAATGTAAGTCCACCTGCTGTACACACTTCTGGAAAGATTCCATTTTCCTGAAACATACAAGGTGTTGATAATTAATTATCTGTTTAATAATTTCTTTTTCCTCCACTACCACAATATCTCATTCACTGATGATTTATTGGTTTTGCTAAGGAAACAAACAACCAAAATTCTTAGAGTCTTAGAATAACAAATCTATTTCTTTTTCAAGATTATGTCAACTATAGGGCCGGGGATTTAGTTCAGTGGTTTCGCCGCCTGCTGCGCAAGTGCAAGGACCCGAGTTCAATCCCCGGCGCCAAAAAAAAAAAAAATGATTATGTCAACTGAGCCTGGGGATTTAGCTCAGCCTGCCTTGCAAGCACAAGGTCCTTAGTTTGATCCCTGGTACAAAAAAAAAGATTATGGCAACTGAGAATTTGCTTAACAATCAACAGGGCTTGGCTAGGTATGAATCTAGTCTGCTGTTTGGGTTCAAATTTTCTCCACATATTTCTCACTCTAGGACCTCTAGGACCACGACTAAAGAAAAAATGACTACATGAGGCACAGTTTTATAGCAAATGGCAATAATGCAAGGGGAAACAGAAATCTGTGACACTTCTTATGCCTCTTACACAACTCATTGATCAAAGTAATCACTTGGACAAGGCCCAAATCAGTGGACAAGAGTGCCCACCATGCTGGGGAGGGAAGAATGGATTCCTGATAGTAATAAGTCTGTAAGAGCGGACTCACACTCACTACATAGCACCTTACATGGCACAATGTAGATACCCACTTTATTATTTTAAGATTATAGAGAATTGGAGAGCATGATACTCATGTCCTCATACCTAGCCTGTGTTCTCTTGCCTATCTTTGAAATAAAGATGTTCTCCCCTGACATGATAACAATGCCTGATGACCTTAAATTTCCCCCAATTTAGCATGGATTAGGGAAGAGTATACTATCATACCCTCAGCTCTTAGTTTCTGCCATACTGTCAATGTTCAATATGTTATTTTAAATAAATATTTAGATAAGTGAATTATCTATAAGCTAAATGATACCTGCTTCTATTTTTGTTTTTTTAACAAAAAAGTAAAAAACAAAGTTAAGGATGAGATCTAGTAAATGATATGTCCTTGGAGGCTCTAGTAACATATTATGTATGCATCACATTATGTTTACATCACATTATGTATACATCAAGAAAGCAATGATCCCTTTGTGAGTTCTATTTAAATCTTATGGTATGCTAGTTGTTTATAGTTTTACAAGTCAAATTTATCCTACTAAGATTATATGGGCACCATGGAAATTGTCTTATAGGCAAATAAATTTCTGTTCTCATGCTTTATGGATGATTATTATTCTCTTAAAAATTAATATTAAATTTGTGGTCTCTTGCTTTGATGTATTGCCTTTATGTTTTATTACAAATGCTTTCCACATACACACTGAGCCCAAATTTTTGTTTGATATATATAGATATATAAATAGATACAGATATAGATATAGATTTAGACAGAGAGAGAGAAAGAAAAAGAGAGAGAGACTTTTTCTACAGATTTGCTATCTGGTTTGGTAGATATGTTTTGGAATAGTTATAACAAAATCTAATGAGTACCAAATTAGCAAAACATAAAACTTGAAATCCAGAGAAAGGACATAACTTCCTATAAGAATGGATTAGGAAAATTTCATGAAATAAGCAGAATCTAACTGAACCTTAGAAAATGAGTATGATTTTTATAGCCAAATTAAGAATAGCATTTCAGGGAGAAAAAATATGATAAATAAAAGCTGTATGGTGCATAATCAAACAATATCAAGACAGTAAGAATGCTGTTTTGGATAGGATTTGTTTCCCAAAAACATCGTGCCCTGGAAGATTGGGCCCCAATATAATAGTATTGAGAGACAGTAGAATCTTAAGAGGTGAGCCTTGTGGGAGATAGGTCATAAAGGAATTAATAGCCATCTTGAGGGAATGAGTTAAGTCTCCCAGGACTGGATTAGTTGCTATGAGAGTGCCTTGTTAAAAGACAAGACCACCTCACATGACCTCTTCTACACACACAACTCTCCATGCACTCCTGAGATGTGGTATCATGCCCCATGTAATACCATCCACCATGTTATGGGATAGCACAAGGCCCTCAACAGACATGGCCATCCAAGCTTGGACTCTTCAGCTTCTATAATTTTGAGCCAAAATGTACTGCTTTTCCTTATAAAACATGCAATATCAAGTGTCTTAGTAAATCAACACAAAATGAACTAAGACTCAGAGTCATATTGTGAATAAGGACATGAACTAAGTAATCTAAATTTGATTTTTTAAGTATTATAGAACCATGAAAGTTTTCCTCTAGGGAAGGTATCCTAGTCAATGTATATTTTAGGACAATTAATATTATAATAATATAGCAGTAATTACTTTTGAGTAGTTCCTTCTTGAGGAAAAGTAACATACAGATAATTTAGGAGAATTTTTCATTAAGGTATGAAATGATTACACCTAAATGAAAGTGGATGATTATAATGCTGTAAAAGAAAACATAATGAATACAGAATCAAATATATTGTGATCAAAACAGAACTGCATGGCCAGGATTTAGTTTATGCCCTAGAATTTAGATCTAAGAAGACTAAGAGCAGAGTACTTACAAAACGGAGTTGGGCTTATGTCTAGAATCCTAAAACAGAAACACTGTAAATGTCAATAGTTAGTTAGCACAAAGATAGGCATGATTCTGAAAATATGAGCAAATCAAAGAAATACAGCTTAGGTATAGGTTATTGGTGTCATTATCTAGAATCCAAACTGAATAGGGCATCCAGATAGGAATTTAGAAGATAGAGTCCATAAATTCATTTTTAAAACAGCTAATACTAGACATAATTTATTACCTGAATAAAATGAATCAATATTGAATCATCTGGCCCCAACCTACAAATTTTTTTCACATTATTCTAAAGCTTATTCAGATTCTGAAATTTTGTGTTTCGAGTTTTTCCATTCTTTAGCAATGTTTTCTAAAGTAAGATCTCTAATAGAAAAAAATATATACTAATACATCTCAATAGACACCTAGAAAAATAAAGAAAAGTGTTAGGGTGGAGGGAGGATGTTGGGGCTAGAGAAAAAGTGTGCCATTGTATTAGGTTAAACTGAAATCATTAGTAAAGATTTAATAAAAGCAAAATTTGCACATAATAAGGCAAATTTATCAAAGATATATTTCATTCCCTAAAGTATACTTCTATATTTTCACTGCTCATGTATTACTGTATTACCAAACAGAATATTATCAAGTGACAGAAACATTACTTGTGATTTTGTTTATCCATGTGTTCATTTGTTGTATGAGTCATGACTTCAATATACAGAAGCTTGACTTTCTGCCAGAAACTCCACTTTTAGATGAAGCACTGTACCATTGTTCCTTGAAAACTGTTAACAAACAAGGAGAGGGATAACATATATTCTATCTACCAGGATACCAAAATTAAGATTTCCCCTTGTTTGTAAACTGAAATTTTTCAATATGGGAGATCCAATAGTTGAAGAGTTCAGTAGCAAGAGAAAGCATTGATCATTCACTAATCACACAACTACTAAAGAAGAAAATTGTAGTTGTGGCAGATTTTAAATATGTAGATATCTGCCAGATGCCTTGAACTAAAAGTAGGACAGTGCATCTGCAGTTACCACCTAGCTATCTCCAATCCATTCTGAATTGAAACTCTTATTTACCTCTCCATTCTCAACACCTACCTGTTTTCCAAAATGCCTTTAAATATAATCATTTCTACTGTTTGCAGTTTTTCTGTCAAGGTTTGTATCCTTTAATCTCCCCTTTGATTTCTCTTTTCATTCCATTTTGTAAAATGTGTCCAATGTTATTGTCACCAGTGGCTGGAAATATGGTGTGCATTTAAAGGAAGTTGTATGTAAGAAAGGCATTTATGAAGTGTATCAATTTCAAGATCAAATTGTTATTCTCTTGCCTTTCCATCTCAACCTCAAAATCCACCAGCAGCAGCATTGTTGCTTCACTGTTACTGAGTATGGATTGTTAAGTTAATAGAGAAACATGTAATAAACCATGGCTTATTGAAATTGTAATTTTTTAAAAAATGGAATTGAGAACATCCTGTGGAAATTATTTAAAATGCAGATTCTTTGGGACACATGCCCATAGATACTCTGATGAAGGAACCATAAAAGCTAGAAGTTTAAAATTTTAATATGCACCCCTGATGATCTTGGAACACGTCCTCTTCATTATTCTTGAAATTAAAGGACTAAATACTTATTTGTCCTGACTTAACTGACAATGAGTAACTTATGGTAGAATTGACACTAATGGACAGTAAGGAGACAGAGAATAAAATGTTCAGGTAACAAAACTCAAGAATGAAACAAGGTAAAAGATGGAGCTCAGTCTTTAGGGCCTCGAATTTCTAAAAAGTAACACAAAAAATATATTTAGATTTTGGAATCTGAAAAACAGCACATTATTTAGGTTGCTGCCACATACACTGAAATCCATTAGGTCCCACTAGCTTCCAATTTGAGTCCACAACTGGATATTTTTTCAGCACTTTCACTATCCTTATTACTTTATCATTTTTTTTAAACACAATTCATTGGTTGTTCTTTTCTCTACTAGATTAGCTGTCCTCCCTAAGCTGCCTACCCAGAGTCCTTCATTTTCCCAAGCCTGTCACATGCTCAAGTCCCCTTTATTGTTCTCCCACATCACTTGTTTCACTAAACTCCTAAACTTAAAGGCAAAGTCTACCCTGGTGTTGACGTTTCTGCTTCCTCTAAAAATAATGAATAAAACCCACTCCAATACAGATGTTTCCCCCAAACGGGGCTTGTAACCTCATAGCAATTTTTTTTATATATTTCTAGTCAATTCTGTCTCTTTTTCCCTACAGTAGCTACTCAATTTTCATCAATTTGCTCGAAGGCTCTCACACATGAACTACTTTAACTTTCAGTCCTCCTACACGTAAATATTATTGTCCATTTCTGTAGCCTAAAACCTATATCTGTATCCATGGCTGTGTACACATTTTGTCAGTTTATCATCTCTCAAGACAAGTAAGTGATTCTACATAAAGTTAATGTGTTTATCTCATCTACTCCAAAGCTTTATCTCATTAATTTTACTTTTATTCAACTGTAATAGTCTTTTTCTTCTGTTATTTTCCCTCAATATTTTCATGACCATTTTAAAAATAAAATTAAATAAAATTCTTCTCCAAATTTGCATCATCCCCTGAAACAACATTTTACATTTTGTTTATATTTTGTTAGAAATTCATTAAATAATGACTCAAACATTCTATTTTTTACATATTTCATTAATTCTTTAACTCTAAATTCTGCCTTAATGCTCTATCTTCTTACTCAAGTTGGCCTTGCTAATGGCAACAATGATGACCTCATCTACAAATTTAGGGAACACCTTCACTACCTATCTTATTCACTTTCTTTCCACTGGGACAAAATACCCAATACTCAAAACAAAAAGGAGGCTACAGTTTTATTTTAGCTCATATTTCAGTCCATGGTTGGCTGGCACCAAGGCAGGAAGGGCATGGTGGAAGGGTATTGTGAAGGAAAGCCGCTCATATCATGGCAGCTAAGAAGCAGAGAATGAAAGGAGGAACTGGGGCAGGAGATGTACTCTTCCAAGTGATGTAATAGTAACCCCCTCTTCCAACAGGCTCCACCTTTTACTAGCACATTCAGTCATTAATTCATCTGTGGACTAGTCCACTGATGAGTACATCACTTCCCCAATCCAATCACCTTCCAAAAACTCCATCTCTGAACACAGGAGGCTTTTGGGTAGACATTCTAGATCACAGCATAACACTACCGATGCCACTTAACCCCTTTGTGGCTCTGCAATTTGTACTCTCTTCCTTTGTGCTGTCACAGGAGGCTCTCTGGCTCTTTTCATTTTTCTGCTTCTTTCCAAGAGATATAGGCATAGGCTTTAAATCAGATTATTCCTACTATTTACCAACTATGTAATCTCTCTGACTCTATTTGCTCTTCATGTAAAAAAAAGATGATGATAACATATACATCATGTGGTGGTTGTGAAAATTAATTGACAAAATATTATAAAATGTTCTCAAACACACTGTCTGAGAACAGTAGGTGATACTGTAAATAATAGTGTAATATTGATTTATGTGTTGTATAGTTGCTATTATTACAGTTACTATCTTGTGATAATTACTATTATTATCTTAACTCCTGAATCAAAAACTTTTTAATGAATTCATTTTTGTTTTCCTTAAAATATATTTTGTTAAAATATGCCTGGAATCTGGAATCTTCTGAGCATATCCCAATAATATATATTTTAAGTTCTTTGGTTGGTTCTTCTGTACATTGAAATTGAAGATCAAGCTGTCCCTTGCTGTGGTCAGGGGCCTTGGAATTAGATAGGTATGAGGTCAAATTAGGAATCTGTCTAGAGTAAATTACTTTCTTTATTAGCTTTAATTTTCTTGTCTACTAAAAATAGCTTAGCATCATCAACTACCTAGGTTGTTAGAGAAAATAAAATCAGATGTTATGGTGAATGTTTAATTATTTAAAAAATGTATTACAATTAAAGACTTGTTGCCATTAATGCCTCTCAAAATATTCTTTCTAGCTTCAAACACTTTTACTCCATCATTCTTGTCTCTTTCTGAAGCAGTTCTGGAAGTCCTCTTTCTTGATTATCTGCAATTGCACTGTCATAGTTGCCTTGATGCCCGGAAGTGATTTAAAACATTTACTTCTCAGGTCATTTTGACAATGGGGAAGAGCAAGATGCCTTATGATGCCAGATCAAGTGAATAAAGTGAATGAGGACACACCACAACATTTTGAAAAGCTTGCCTTTCCTTTGTATGGTATATGGCAGCAGCATTCGCCATATTTTTTTTATCACATCTGATAAGAAAGTCACAAAAGAGGACTCTTCATAAAATGGCAAAAACAATGGGATGGATAAGTGTGTTTGAAGCAAGGGGGAGTATTTTGAGGATGAGTAATCGCAATGTATCTTTTACTGTAATAATATTTTTCATTTAAACATTCACAGTATATTTCTGAGTATTGCCTTTGTATCCAGCTGTGGTAGTGAATTTGGTTATTAAATCTAGAAGTTTTTCGGTGGAATTTTGGGTGTCTTCTATGTAGAGAATCCTGTCATCTGCAAATAATGTGAATTTAATTTCTTCTTTTCCTATCTTTATTCCTTTTATTTCTTTTTCTTCTCTAATTGCTCTGGCTAATGTTTCCAGAAATATGTTGAATGGGAGTTGTGATAGTGGACATCCTTGTCATATTTCTGATTTTAATGTGAAAGCTTTCAATTTTTGACTATTTAGTATTATGTTAACTGTGAGTTTGTCATAGATGGCTTTTATCAAGTAGAGATAAAGACATTCTGTTCCAGTTTTCTGTAGGGTTTTTATCATGAATGGGTGCTGGACTTTGTCAAGTGCTTTTTATACATCTATTGAGATGATTATGTGATTTTTGGTTTTGGCTCTGTTGATATGGTGCATTACATTTATTGATTTGCATATGTGGAACCATCTCTGCATCCCTGGGATGAATCCTACTTGGTCATCATGTATAATCTTCATGATGATTTGTTGTATTTGCCAGTACCTTATTGAGGATTTTTCCATCTATGTTCATTAGGGAGATTGGCCTGTAGTTTTCTGTTTTGGTTGGGTCCTTCTCTGGTTTTGATATCAGGGTAATACTTGCTTTCAGGAATGATTTTGGGAGTATTATTTCCCTTTCTATTTCACTGAAGAGTTTAAAGAGAATTGGCCGTATATTTCAATCACATCTCATATAAAGTATTCAAAACAATCCACTTTATGTAGGCTATTGATAGTATTTCTACTTTCATATTTAGTCATAAGGTAAAAAAGAGTATTAATTCAGTATAAAGAGCAAATCTTTTGGACCCCTTTTACCAAACTCCAAGATGTTTCTAAGTCTTCTCCAGATATATAGCTTTAGTTGCTCTGGTTATTGAGAGGTCCAGTAAATATGACAATAAATTAGAAACCAGCCAACCAGAAAAAGACTATAAAGTAAAAATAACTTAGAACCAAGAGAATAGAACAGAAAAAATGAAGTAAGAGTGTCACATATTATTAAATAAATTTAAAATGAGATAACCCATTTTGACAAACTGGTTCCATCTAATAATGAATATTGTTTATATGTTGAAAATCTACAGCATAATCAGGGTCATGCTTCCTAATATGAAAAATCAAAAGAAAATTACAGACACAAATTCTTCTTCCAATATAATGTTAATTTATAACCATAATAATTTAGTTATAAAGACTAAAGCTGATGAAAATTAGAATATAAATTCAAACCATATTTTTCTATTGAACTGAAACTTTAATAAACATCATATGTAAGATTTGCCATATGTTAGAGATGATTTCAAAAATATAACATTGCTTAAGTGACTTAAAAACAGTCAAGAATGATATCTGTGTAGATAATATAAGAGGTATTTCAGTGAAGAGGAGGAAAGGATTATAGAATTGTTGAATATGCAACAATGCACTCAAGAGTGTTAATATTAGAATCTCCACAATAATGCACTTTCGCATTACTTCTCTGTTTCACTGTTTTGGACTCTATGTATGGTTAACACTAAATTAAATACATAAATTTCTCTTTCCAATGATGAAAAAAAGAAACATGGGAGAAGTCATGCTCTCTAGAGAAACTGGGAACTGAAACAGGACCTAAAATAAGGCTTTTATTTTTTAAAAAAATAAAGACAAAATTACACTAAAGTGAAGGAATGAAACAAGAATGAACCTGGCATGCCAAAGGAATAATGAGAAGCCAGTAGAAATTCAGCAACCACCAAAGTCAAACTTGACTGGCAAAGAATGTAGATTTAGTTCGATGATATTAGGATAGGATTTTTTAATGTGACAAAAACAATAGACAATAAATTCAGTCATCAATTAGCCACTGGCCATTGAAATATAAAAGCAATATGTTAGGCATTGCAAAAAAAAAAACTAAATAAGACATAGTACACTGCTCTCAATGACATTTAGAAATTAGAGCATGATATAATGACAAAAATAATTATTATCACAGTGAAATATAAATGGTAGAAGATAAATACATGATATTAATGAGAGGAAGTGAGCAGCATATGATGGTGATAACATGATCTTTGATGGGACCTGGACAGAAAGGTGTTATGTAAATAAGATAAGAAGAAAGAGCTTCTGGGAGAAAAACAGTATGACCAATGTAGTTCATACCAACAAATATTGCATGCTTATTGTGTGCCACATCCTAAATTTCTGCCTCTACTTTTAAGAACTTAACCCATGGAAGTAATATACATGTTCCCAGGATTATTTGGAATGTTCCATTTACCCAAGAGTGTGGAGCGTGTGAGTGTGTGTGTGTGTGTGTGTATGTATCTGTGTGTGTGTATGAAACAATGGAATAAAACTAGGAAGATAAATGGAGCCAATATTAATAAGAGTCTTAAATTTCAGCTTAATTTATGCTGAATTCTACTGGGGCTAAGGTTATAGGGAAATCAAAAGAATTGTATTTTGGTCAGTATAAGCAGAGAAAAATGTATAGAATAGATTTCAAAGGAAGAAATATTAAAACTAGGTGGCTATTATTACACTAATAAAGTACAGGGTAGTAATATCCTGGAATAGCTGGTGCCATGAGAGTGATCACCTGCATCGCACACACATGAACACTAGCCATTTGTAGAGGACGTTTGTGAAGCATCTTGTTCCTCCCAATACCACTATGAGACAGACACTGTTATTGTTCCCCACTGACAGATGAGTAAACTAGACACAAGATGTTTTTTTTTAAACACCCATGTTTCAAAACTAAATGATGGAGCTAGATTCAAATGTGGACAGTCTCTAGAAACTGTGCTTTATAACTGGCTATACCGTAAAAAACAGCTATAAATTTTGAACTTGCGTGTCTAAGTAAAAAATAGTGCAATTAACAAATATAAGGAAGTTTAAATACGTTTTTTCACTTAAAAATTGAACTAGCTTTTTAAAAAGCTACATTGTTCCTTTCCTAAACCACATTCATTGATATGTTTAGTGGTTTTCCAATTTAATAATGGAATTTTAACAGGAGATTGTACCTCAGAGAATATCTACCCTAACCTCACAACTTTACAGAAGAAGGAATTAAGGGAATTGCCCAAAGTATAAAGGCTAACTATGAACTAAACTTAGATTAAAATCCATATCTCCTGCTTTCTGGTCTACTACAGCAAATACTCTGATTTAATTGTATGGGAAAGGATATCTCACTTGTATTATGTTTTTCATAGTGAACACAGAACATCACATTATTGACTCATAAAGGGAGAGTTAAATTTTTACTTATAAATTCCAGAAATGTATGTGATTGATTATGTGCCTACTCATTCAAATTTACGAGTGCTGACATGGAAAAATCTAACTGCTGACCTGTTAAATGTTAGATATGCCAAGTTCAGATCTCACTATATTGAGGAATGAAGTTAAGAGCTCCTGGATTTCCAAGGGGAGTCCCGACTGGGTGGCCACAAGTCTATTTTTTAGGGGTAATTTATACTGCAAAATCACAACATGGGTACAATGCAGGTCAATCTACAATCAATCTATAGAATTACAAGTATAGTCACTTAGTTAATGTTGATCCAAGAGGGGAAAGAGTCCCCTACCAAGGGTACATGGAAAGAATAAAAGCATTCTTAGAAAGGGAGGGGAATATGGGTCCAGATGTTCTGGTCACCCACCTATATGTCTGATGCCCAGCTGGGCCCACTGGACCAGATGGTACTAATTATAGTATAAACTCAAGTTGCTGTTTATCTCCCAGCCCTGGTTATTGACATATAGGTATTACGTAAGTAAAGATAGGAAAGTTATTCAGTCTCCATACTGACGCCTGGCTCTCTTCAGATTTGCCCCCAGCCATAATTCTGATGCCTTTATTTTTTGTGCTGACTTCCCGGAGGGCCCAATCCCTCTCTGACTGTATAATAATATCTATTTAATGTGGCTGTCTATGATAGTGTTGTTATAATTAGCAATTAAGCCTATTTTTAACAATTTCGATGCATGAATTCATCTGCAATAGTGGATTTTCAAATAGTGATCTTAGTTGCACCTCCATACTATAAGGAACCACTGGTGAATAAATAAATCTGTGTCCTACTTGTTACCTTGCAATAATAAATCGATATACAAGTGCTTGATTTTGAGAGGCAAGTGAGGTCACCTGTCTAAGTACATTGCTATCTTGAGTGCAGTGCTGTCTCTTTCCAGGAGAACTTCAACCTTTTTTATCATTACTAAGTATTTCCCCAAAGTCCACCATAATAATAAAAATATAGGCCAACTTGCTGTCTGTATTTTATGAGTCTTCTCCACACTGAGAAATAAAGAAAAGGAAGCATATCCTTTTCATGTCTTTTCAGGCTCATAAGGAAGGGGGTAGGTTTTTCTTCCAAGAACAAGAAAAGCCCAAAGGAAAGCTGAGAATACTTTTTCAGTTATTTCTCCATAACCTTCTTTAGTCACAAGTTAAAATAAAAATTAAAGAAGTCCAAAAGAATGAATAAAATATCAATCAGTGAAGTTGTGAAGAAAATCTTGGTTCACGTTGACTCATTTTTCTAATAAATGAGCAATTGTTTGAAGATGAATATATAAAGGACACATAGTTTTTATCTCTGGATCTAGGAAGAGAGAAAAAGACAAAAAAAAAACATATGGGGAAGTGGGAGAGGATAAAAACAGAAAGGAAAGCAAAGACTTTAAAAGTGAAAGAACAGGAAAGAAAATGAAAGAAATTAAACTGACAGGAAGGAATATGTGAAATGCAGCTGTGATGCTGATTTGCTGTTCATTTAAAATGTAAATTACTTCTGATTTGCAGGCCCAGGTCTGGATAGTTTCCTTTGGAAATATAGCTATATACACTAAAATAGTCCCTTCCACAAAAGGAAGAAAATGGGGAAGGGTAATGTAGTTTTCTTGTAAGGAATTAAAAAATAGTTCTCGAAACTTAAAGGCATTTCAGTGTAAGTTGTCTAAAACAGCCTCAAAACCTCCAAATTTCCTAGCTCGATGTAGGCACAAAGCAAGGCTGAGACTTGGTTGCCTGGCAACCGCGCTCTTCACAGTCAGCTGGAGTAAAAGGAACTGGCTGGTGCCAAATGGCCTTTCACCTGCTTCGTTAAAGAGAAATCAGAGTGAAAGAGTGCCCCCGCAAGGGCCAAAGAAGCTCCCCATAAGAAGCAGAGGCTTGAGAAACCCTAACCTTACTTTGGGGAGGAACTTGAAAGGGAGAGGGGAGGTCTTAATACCTCAGTAATTAGATGCTTTTCTCTCCCCTCCCGTCCTCTGGGTATCACCCTGAATATAGCAGGCTACAAGCTAGATTAGTGTTCTGACATTGTATAAAAGGGAAAGGAAATCACTTCAAACTATTTGCTCTGAATTGATAAATTATGAAAACTAGGAAAAAGTCTTACAACTTCACATTTTTATTAGATTTGCTTTCTGATAATACAAGGACAAGTAAAGTATATTTGAAAAGACAATTAGGAATGATGACTAAATATATTCTATATTTTCAAGAATACCTGGTGATCAAATTTACCTTGGGAACCTTATCTGGTTGGCTATTTCAGTGGAAATGTGAAAAATGCCTAGAGGTGATTTAGGAATACTGAGTGCTTTCCAAAATAATTCATCTCGTTCATTCCTAAAACGGAAAGCATTTCAATATCTTCATCTGTGGTAACTGCAGTCTTTGCTAGAGAATACCATTTTCAAGGAAACTGTACTGAATAATTCCTTATTAGCCCAGCTCTCTGGAGATCAAACAGGAAAATATGAGTGGCTATTAGGCAGATAGCTGCACAGCAGTCGGAAACAAAGCATTGAAGCCGACCTTTAGAATAGTGCATTGTGGTGCTCACCTTATCACTCAGCACAACATTGGAATTCCAGCCACCATCTTGGATGGTATAGAAAGAATGTACTTAGTTTCCATTTGAATTTTTGTTTGAAATAAAATTCTGAATATAAGACAAAAAAAAGTATGTGTATATATATATATAAAATGTTCAAACTTTTTAGGTTATTCAAAGTGTATAAATTCATCTCAATTTGACTCACTAGTAGTAAATATAATTATTACATCTTTCATGACACTTTGTTCACTCCTTTTCCTTTATTCTGTTATATTTTATAAAATTATACTTGAATGTATAAATCATGAAATATAAACAGACACACAACTTTATTCATCTCCCTACTCAACCTCCAAACCCAAGGAAGAAGTAATATGTTTTTTAGATTCTCCACATGATTTTTCCAAGACAATCTCCTTTGTTGGTAACTGTAGAATCATCCTGAAGACTTTGGCCAGTGAAGGTAAAGACATGTCGAGTAATTGAAAAAGGAAAAGAATACATAATTTATAAGCATTCCTCATATCTCTTCCACAGGTCAACTCAACGACCAAGGTCTTCAATACTGTACTAAAGACTTAACAGGAGTGTAAGTTTGCTGTAAGTTGAAAACACATCTGACCGAATGTTTACCTACTCGGGAATGACTAGCAGAACATTCACCAATATAATTTCTCATCTAACATTATATTAAAAGTAAACATTCCCAGAAAATGTGTGTTGTGACAAAATGTATTATATTTGGTTACACCAGTGATTCTTAGGTAATTAAAAGTTTAAGGTTATTTTTTATTCTCTGAGAGTATTTTTATAATAATCTATTATTAAATAGCTTTTGTAAGTCTGCAATTACAAAGCTAAATGGAAAATGAGTTATTTTCTTCTATATAAAAAAAACTTGTACCACAACTCCTTGGGGGAAGCAACACAAGGTCGAGGTGAGATTCTGAGGCAACAGGTTCTTGAACTTGACTACACAATAGAATCACCTGGGGAGCTTTCTGAAAGCACTGATTTCCAGCCCTGCTGCCCTCCATCAAGGCTCTGATCTTGATTTCACATGAGCCAGTTTTCTAGGAAACAGGTTTAAAAATACAAAAATCATTTTGTTTTCTGAGAGTTGCACTTTAGGAGACTAGTTATGGTGTTGCAAACAAAAATGAGCACAATGTTTAATGTTATTTGTGCCTATATGCTTTTCCCAGCACCTGTGACTCTATTCATGTGCCCCTGTAGCCTTCCAAATTTGTGCACTACCTTAACATTTACTATCTTTTTAAAAAGTTAAAGAGGTGGTAATAACAAAAATCTTCTAAATTATCGGGAAGGCAGTAAATTAAATGTTAAATCTCACTGTTAGCACTCAGCCAAGTAACATCCTGATAATGTCTTCACCATAACTGTTATACTGCAACTGTCCAGCATTGTGTGTGTGTGTGTGTCTGTGTGTCTGTGTCTGTGTATACATATATATAGAATCAGTATATATATATATGATAAGTATGGATATGTGTGAGTGTGTGTGTTAAGCAACTTTTGCCACAAAATCATATAGAATTTTCTTCATATATAGTATTCTTTATTGACAGATGTTTTTTAGGATACATGTATATCAACCTATCGAAGTATTAAATGATCCATGTTTGTAAAACTTTTCAAACTTTAGTGTGACTGATGGATACTAATATTTGTACATGAGAATTAATATTTGTCTTTTGTCATTTCCTACAACATACCATTTATATTTAGTAACCTGCAAGTTTCATCATTCAATACCCAAGAATATAATAAACTATGTTATTCTAGGTCAGACTTATATGACTTACTGCTGCAAGTTGATTGAGAAGTTGGTGCTATTGCTACCTAGTTATGAGACTGGAGACACATTAGCTTTTCATTTACTGACAGTTCTATTTGTTGGTTAAACTGTCCCTGTGAACTTTATCCTTGAGTCTTGTAACTATTAAGGTGCTTGGTTTGAAGGAAGAGAAATAAATTCTTACTAATTTAAGCAGAAATGGGTTTTACTAGAAGATTTAAAAGTCTGGAACTGTCATAAAAACTGGAAATCGACCTCCCCAGACAGGAAGGAGCCAAGTAAAGACAAGCAGGACAGCAATGAGCAATGTCACTCTGTGGAACATCTGGTCAGAGCAGTCTTGAGCCCACTGACCTCATCATGGCAAGACACCATTGCCACTGGATGCCATTACAGTCACTATTCTGAACAGCAACCAGGAATATATTTGAAACTCCCTTTATCTTTATATTTATAACTCAAGTCAAGAGCCCTAGCTGATGTATTCAATATGCTCTGCCACTATTACCCACGCATAATGGCAGGAGTGAGGAGAAAAAGTTTGTCCTCCTTTGGCTTTTGTATTGGAAGGTGGGGCATTGGATCTTACCAGGATTCTAGGAATAGGGTGCTTCTTAAAATACAGAAAGAGTCTGGAAGATGGCAGCCAAACAAACATCTTTTACAACACCTCCAAAGGACCACACATGTGGTAATTCATCATTGGAGGTTGGGGAAGGGATGTGCATTTTTTGATAATAAATTCATAGAATTAACTTCAAATATGAGTTGCAGGCAAAATTTTTTGTAGTTAATTTGGAATGGTGGATGCTAGGATATTTGAAATGACAAACTCTGAGATCAGATACAGTTTTTGACTGTCATTTAGATAACTGTGACCAAGACAGGTCATGAAAGCAGATAGTAGGAGCTCTACATATAAGGAATGAAAACAGTTGCCAACATGGTATGACTGCATGAATAAATGATTTATTTCTAAAAAGTAAATTTACAGCATATCAATAATTTATTCTCTATAATTACTGCTTTATATTGATACTAATAAGACAGACAACTATGGTTACAGAGTGTTTTATAGTTGTAAATGGTTATACTAGAAAACAAAAAATATGTGAAAACAGAAACTTAAGTTTCTGTCTTAGGAATCCTGTAAAAGTGCAAATTAGTAGAACAAAGAAAATAAAAAGGTAAGAGGAAAAGGTTATAAACAAAAAAATGTGGATAACTTAAAAAATCAAATTTAGTTCTTTGAAGATATCTATTAATATAATTCATCATATTAAAAGAACATAAAATCAGCCAAAATCATCTCAAGAAAATGCAGGTTGTATTTTACAAAAGTTAACATCTGTTCATAATTTTTTAAAGTATTCATTAAGTTATTAATAGTAACCAATGGAACACACAAATTATTAAAAATATCTCTAAGTACATTTTAAAGGTTTTAATGAAATTAATATTCAGGAAAATTCAAGTTAAAAACACAGTGAGATAGCAGAAGTCCCATTTGACCCCGCTATTCCACTGCTGGGGATCTTCCCCAAAGAATTAAAAGAATCATACCACAGTGATATATGTGCACCCATGTTCATAGCAGCACAGTTTTTGATAGCTAAAACTTGGAAACAGCCCAAATGCCCATCAACTGGAGACTGGATAAAGAAAATGTGGTTTTTTTATAAAATGGAGTACTACTCAGCCATAAAAAATTAGAAATTAGAGACATTTATAGCTAAATGGAGGCACATTGAGGCGATACTCTTAAGTGAAATAAATAGGACACACATGTATAAATATCGAATAGTTTCTCTAGTGTGAGAAACTGAAAGTGTAAATAAGGACTAAAATGTATAATAGGTAATGTGAAATAGGAAGAAAAGGGGCAAAGGGGAAGGAAGTGGGAGGGGTAGGGGAAAGGAAAGAAAGGTATGGAATTAATATGAGAAAATGGAAAAATAGGAACAAAATCTTTGCAAATAGGGAGGAATGGAGGGGTTGAAAGGAAGGCTGGGCAAGGGTGAAAAATGAGAACCAAGAGAGATTATGTAAAGGTGCAAACTTCCAATAATGAATGTCATTATATTGTATACCTAAGATGTACCAATGATTAGAATGAATAATCGATAATGTCAAATAGGAAGAAAATGTCCAAAGGGGTAGGGGTAGTGGGAGGGGCAGGGGAAAGGAGAGAAGGGAAAGAAAAAAATGATGAGAAATGGAAAAATTGGAAATAAAGTCTTTGTAAATAGGGAAGGATGGAGGGGGTGAAGGGAGGGCTAAGAATGGGGAAAAAATAAGAATCAAGATGCATCATGTAATGGTACAAGTTCCCAATGAGAAATGTAATTGTGTTGTATACCTAAAATGTACCAATAAAAGAATTTTTAAAAAATAATAAATAAGCAGTGAGATAATACTACACATTCACAAAATTAAAAAGACTGACCATACCAAATGTTGGACAGTATGTGGAGGAACTGGTACTCTAGCATGATGTGCTGGAAATTAAAATGATGCAGCCATTTTGGAAAACAGTTTAACAGTTTCATATAAGGTGGGCACACATTTAACAGCAATTGCACTCCTAAATACTTACCTAAAATAAATGAAAACGTATGTCCACACAAGACTTGTACACAAATGTTCACAGCAATTTTACGCATAACAGCCTAATACTGGAAACAACCTAAACGTTTATCAGTAGGAAAAGGAATAAACATTAAATAGAATACTATTGACCAATAAGAAGTCATGAGTTACTGATACGTGTAAATCTCAAAAACATTATACAAAGCAAAAGAGGCAGACAAAAAGAATATGTATGAGGCGTGAGTGTGTGTGTGTGTGTGTGTGTGTGTGTTCAAGATCCTAATTACATAAAGTTCTTGAATAGGTAAAATTAATGGAAGGTGAAAATCAGAAGAGTTGGTTTCCTTAGGACTTATGAGCGTACACTGATTGAGAAAGGGGCTTTTTCTGGTAAAAGATATCCTATACCTTAAGAAATGAATTACAGGGGTAATTGATGAAATTAATTCATACTTCATTATACTTTTATGATGTTTATATTCTAGTTTCTATTGTTTTTACTTTAAAACTTTTACAAATAGTAGGCTCTAATGGATTTTCTTTCGTAACATCAATTTTCAAATTCCCTTTTGTGTATTTTAGCCTGAGCAAATGAATAGAAATAATGAGGATAAATGAGATGAAACTTCTAATTTCTACACACATACCTACATGTTTTCTATAAGACATATCAGTAGTAATAGTGTATTGACTTATCCAAGTACTGGTTTCTAAGTTACATTTTCTCTCTCTTAGTCATTTCAAGACTCCTAAGAGAAATAATTGATACAGTGATTGCCTTAATTACTTTTTCATTGTTAGGACAATATACCTAAAACCACAAGTTAAAGGAAGAAAAGCTTATTTTAGTTCACAGTTTGTAGAGGTTTCAGTCCATAGCTGGCTCTAAGGCAGTGCAGCATGGCAGAAAGGAACAGCAGACAATACACAGTTGATGGCCTGGCAGACAGGAAGCAGCAGCCTTCCTTCTGCTTTTCTTTTTATTCCATCCAAGCTACAAGCCTGTTGGTTGATGCTACCCACATCCAGAGTGGGTCTTCCCTCTTCAGTAACTCCATCACCCACACCCAGAACTATGCTAAACCAATCAATGAACTAATCCAGTATTGCATACCCATGATCCAGTCACTCCCAAAAGCTACACTTTGAGTGCTTTGAGAAGAGGACATTTAGATATAAGCCATAATGCAGGGAAAGTACAAACCTGAAATCTCTTGGGACAGAAAGTACGGAAGTGAAGAATAAGGGGATATGTTACATTAATACATGAGTTAACTTGAAAAGATTTCCACTAGCCACATCTGGGACAATTTGACCACCAAAATAAGTATTTGTTGTAATAGTTTATGATCTGATGAATAAAATAAGAATCAATGACCTCATTCTCACTTAAATAAGTAGATGATAGATGCATAGATAGATTAATAGGGTGACTATAGAAAAGGAAAATGAACTGTATATTTCAAAAGGGTTAGAAAAAAAGGATTTTCCATGTTTTCATCATAAATGAATATTTGAGGAGATAGATATATTTAAATACCCTGATTTGAGCATTACAATGTATCTATGTATGAAAACATCACATATACCCCCAAAATGTGCAGCAAATTTATATTTTTAAGTATCAGTTTAAAATAAATTTAATTTAATTTAATTTAAAAATAATAATAGGGGAAGAAAAGCATCTACCTTATGGTACAAAGCAAATCATAAGAAGAATGAAGAAAGTTCAGAAATGAGGTTAGAAAACTATGAGAGTTAGCAAAACCTAGTAGATAAAAGTTTAGTAAACAAGATATTTACATAATCTGAAAGTATCTCTCCACAAGTAACTATTTATAGAAAAGAAAAATAATTGCTTTGTCACAGAGAAACCTGTTGGAGACCACTTTATTCTAGTGTTCAAAATTAATATCACTAATATTAGTGAGTCTAAATTGTGTGCTACATAATATGGTTCACTGAAAAGGATAAAATATCACATTAATGGAATTTTTGACAGAAATCCATAACCTGAAACAAAAATGATGAAATATCAAATTAATTCAAATTATGAGCTATTCTATGGAATAACTGATCTATATGCTTCAAAAATCTAGGGACAAAATGACCTACTATGACCAAGAATCTGTTCCAAATTAAAGCATACCAAAAAGATATGAAAAATAAATGGAATCTAAGCTCTTAGTTTGAATTTTGAAGAGATAAAATAAGGAAATATCCTGATTTTGATAATTATATAAATCATAGAAAAGAGAACGAACATATGCTTAAGAAACATACAGTAAATTCCTTAGGGGTAGAAATTTATGATGTTTCCAATTTACTTTCAGATAAATTGAAGACAGATAAATGCAAGTACTGTATATAGAAAGGAGGTGAACAGGGCAAAATGTAAACAATTGATGAATCTGAAATAGATTACTCAGAAATTCTTAGTTCTTTGTTGTACCCTTGACACTTTTCTGTAAGTTTGAAAGTATGTAAAAATAAAAGTTACAAATAAATAAATAGAAGTCAGGCCCCAACTTCCCCCAACAGGCCATATACAGGGTAGAGTAAGTTAAAAAAAAAAAAAAAAAAAAAAAAAAGTGCAGTACTGTATTGCAGTGTTTCTAGCTCCAGGATCTTTAGTGGATATTTCCTAAACATAAGATGGAAGAAAGCTGCCTTAGCCTCACTAGGGAAAATCCCTGAAGGTAACATAATCCTTCATCTCACAGCATGGGATAGCCTGGTTCTATCTTGTCTGAATTCAAGAACAAGGATACAGAGGCAAGAATCAGGCTGATTATTTTTTTGCCTTAAGGGAAAATATCCTTTATTGTTATTGAAAGATTTTTGAAGCATTTTTTATGAATGATAAAGAAAACTTTTTCTAAAGTAGCTAGGTATTTGTAAGCCTACAGCTATCCTGAAGACCCAAAACGCACGTAGCAGCTTGAGCACTGTCTATCATTAACTGTGTGAAGTTTTGACATTCTTTTTAGTGCAATCAAGATACTTTTTATTTGGGAAGGAAAAAGAGTAAGTTTGTGGAGAGTAGGATCCCTAAATATTTACATCCTTTCTCTTGCCATGGTATTTATTATTGTATCTATATCTTGTGATCAATAGCCTTTATATTCAACCACTAACGCACCCTCATTAGAATCTAAGCTGTGAAGATACTATGTATGACAAAGTTGCATGGGAAAGTATATGTGTATATTTGAGATAAACCCTCAGAAACTTTGAAAAACTCATAATAATATGCTATTCATTCTTCCTAAATTTTGCAATATTTATTGGGAATGACACATTCTGTCATTCAGCTAAGTATAATAGGACTAATATATAATCTTACTACAAGAATACATACATGTTGCCATGACATTAGCTCAAGCTAGTGTCTGGGTGAATTAAAAGTCTATTTTCTTACAGTTGAAAACATTTCAAAGCAAAGCAGTTAAAGAATTTCTGATTGCACTAAAAATTCACTTGTAGTGGACTTTTTTTTAGACCTAGCAGGAAATAAATCTAGATTGATTACCTAAAGTGCAACATTAAGCCCTTCTACAGATTATACAGCTTAGCCACTTAAAAAAACTCATTTCTTCTTTTTTATATTTTATTTTAAACTTTCATAATGTAAATATATTTTTAATTGACACCTAAGAACAAAAAAGTACATATATATGGGGTGCCATGTAAAGTTTAAATACATAGATATATTGATGTCTAGTATTACACAAGTGATAAAAAGTGATTAAAATGTGCATTTTTATCTTGTTTCAGATTTGAGATAAAATGTTTTCAGTTTTCCCCCACTCAGTATGATGTCAGTTAGCTGTTAACCTGTTATATAGAGTGTTCATTATGTTGTTTTTTTATTCAAATTTTGTTCATAGTTCTTCATCATGAAGGGATGTTAAATTTAACAAATGCTTTTTCTGCAGCTGTTGAGATAATCATATGCTTTTCATTATTATTCTGTTGATGCACTGCATCATATTTATTGATTTCCATACGTAGACCCCCTAGAATGAATTCTCCTTGATCAGTTTGAATAACCTTTGTAAAGTGCTGTTGGATTCAGTTTGCTAGTAATTCATTGAGGACCTTTGCATCTAAGTTCACCAAGATATTGACCTTTGGCTATGTTGTGTTTGTGTGTCTTTATCTGCTTTTGGTATCAGGATAATGTTGGCCTCCTGAGTTTAAAAGAATCCCTTCCTCTTCAGCTTTTTTAAATAATTTAAAAAGAATTGGCATTAGTTCTTCTTTAAAGGTTTAGTAGAACTCAGCTCTGAAGCCAACCTGGGCTTTTCTCTGATGGGAAAATTTTTATCACTGATTTGATCTTGTTACTAATTATTGGTCTGTTCAAGTCTCTATTTCTTCATGACTCAGTCCTGGTAAAGTGCATAGGTCCTGAAATTTGTCCATTTCTTCTAGGTTATCAACATTGTTATCAAAGTAGTTGTTCATGTAGTGAACATCTTATATTTATCTCATCATTTATTATCTCTCTGAGCTTCCCAACCTACCATTCTGGAACCTCTCTGAATGATATGTTGAAAGTCTATATGTATCATTAAAAATTTCTCCAAATGTAAAGTGTAAATTGTGAATTTTAAATAAAAATACAAAGTGTCTGACACCCAATATCCGCTCAATAAATGATACACATATATAATTTTTTATTTTATATGGCTTCAAGTTTAAAATAGCATGTTGAAAATATATTGTATTTATCCATTCAGAGATAAAGAAATAAGAGATTTTAAAAACTTAAGAGGAAAAACAGCAGCAGAAACATTGGAAAACAGAACCTTAAGAGTTATGCAGAAGGAAGTGCTGATAAAATATGAGCTATTTGCCTCCAGCAGCCCCTAGGAACTGTGACAGCATAGGCATTACCAGTATTTGATTGAGAGGAGGCCAGAGAGTTAGAAGAGAAACAGTATTGTGTGTATTGGGTGGTGTGGGGAGAGGAGGGAGATGAGTGAAAGGTTGAGACTAGGTTTGTTATTCTTAGTGTTCTCTCTCCACTGCAGCACACTGAGTACATGTAGCCAGGTATCATAATTGTAGAAGTCAGAAACTGGAAACTTAACCTCTAGAAATATCGAATAATGATAAGGACGCTGGGATATAAGGTACCTAGTGGAATAAGAATGAGGCACGGATGTGATGATAATAAAATGAATTTTTAAATTAAAAAAACATACATTATAATAAAAGACACTTTTCCATTAATTCCACTCAAAATACTCCTCCTTATTTTGAATACATCCCATCATTCTTACCACTATGTGAAACAATTCTGGAAATCTTCTTTTGTGGTTTTATTGTATTATCATTGCTACCTTAATGTCTTGAATTATTTCAAAACATTCATATTTCATAGTCATTTTGACTTTGAAGAAAAGTGAGAAATCACAGTAAATGAGTTTGATGAGGACACACCATTATGTTTTAACAAACCTGCCTTTCTGTTAGATGGCACTTGATAGCAGCACTCATCTTATTTTTACTATACCTGTTAAGACATTCACAAAAGAGGAAGCCAAAGAGAGACTTCCTTATACTGATGTTTTAGGCCTTGCATGATTATCATAGTTGGAATTAATTTCACAAGAGCAAGGAATGCTCTTTGAAAACAACAGCAATCACAGAACTTCCAATAAAAATTTGAGGGCCTTGCTTTAATAATAAAGGTCAATAAGGGCCATGAAACATCCTCCATAAAGCTTCAGAACATAAGGAGAAGTCAGTAAGCAAAACAATGAAAAGAAATTCAAAACAAAGCCCAGGAAGTAATTTCCAAATTAAAACCCAAATGCAAAGTAAAGCCTTAGAGAAATGTACACTTTTGTGTCAATTAAAAATGGGTGACATTTAGAAGAGTGATTAACGGTCAAAAAACACAATTGAAATAAAA
Organism: Heterocephalus glaber; assembly: GCF_000247695.1. The sequence continues at coordinate 8,921,285 of NW_004624810.1, read as the reverse complement.
AATCCTATGGAAGTTTAGAAGTAAACAAAACATCAAGAAGATAGAAAATATAGTCCAAAACTAAGAACTGTGAACACCAAACCAAGAATTGTAATTGCCAATTAATATGGGTTCTATCCAGAGAACAGAAAGAATATGTGAGGATAAAAATAATGTTTAAAAAGAGATTTTTTATATGATTTTTTGCTGTTTCTACTTCTTTTTCTGAGAAATGCCTGTTCATTTCAGATGCCAATTTTTGGATTGAGTCATTAAATGTGGGAGGCCTGATTTTTTTAAGTTCTTTATATATTCTAGATAGTAGACCTTTGTCTGAGGAAGAGCTGATAAAAATTTTTTTCCCATCTTGTGGGTTGTCTCTTCACTCTGTTGGTGATTTTTCTTGCTGTGCAGAAGCTTTTTAATAAGATGAGCTCCCAGTTGACTCTTTGTTCTAGTTCACATCCAACTGAGGTTTTGTTCATGAAGTCTTTTTCTATGCCAGTGTCTTCAAGGGTTCTACTTAACCTCTCTTCCAGCAGGTTTATAGTTTCTCTCGTGTGAGAAACTGAAAACGTAAATGAGGATCAATATGTATAATAGATATGTGAAATAGGAAGAAAAGATCCAAAGGGTAAAGGGAAGTGGGAGGGGGAGGGGAAAGGAAAGAAGGGAAAGGAAAAAGCATGAGAAAAGGAAAAAACGGAAACAAAGTCTTTATAAATAGGGAGGGATGGAGGAGTTGAAGGGAGGGTAGGAAAATGAGGAAAAATAAGAACCAGGATATGTCATATAAAGGTACAAATTCCCATTGATAAATGTCATCATATTGTATACCTAAAATGTACCAATAAACTTAATGAATTAAAGAAAAAGATTTTCAGAATGAAAGAGTAAACATTTCTAGATTTGAAAAACCCTGAAAGGTACAAACATAATTAATTTTATAAAAATAAAGCATATTTTCGGGCCAAGGATTTAGCTCAGTGGTTCCGCTGCCTGCCTCGCCAGCGCACAGTCCCGGGTTCAATCCCCGGTACCAAAATAAATAAATAAAATAAAAATAAAATAGAGCATATTTTCATGACATTTCAGAATACCATAATAAAAAGACAGACCTAAACAATTCTCATTTAAAAAGATATGACATTCACAAAAAGGTGAATCAGTATAACATGACATTTGTAATCAATAGCTCCTACTAATTCAGAGCAAAAATGATTTTCAACCTTGAATTTTTTTCATTTAAAGATAAGCATAGAATAAATATATTTTCAGACCCACAAAGGTTCACAAAACTTCCCTTCCTTTTTCGTTAACTGCTGGGAAAATGCACAGAATAGTAGGGGGAAACTACACAGGTATTAGTGCCAATGTTTGTAAAACAGTCTTTTCCTTATAACTTGAATAGCGATTCATCTAGCATAAGGGAGAAAAAAAGCTATCTAAAAGTGACATATCAAGATAAAGTTTCAAGTGTATTATTTAAAATTACAAAATAACCAATATAAAAAATTTTAAAAAGATACTATTATATAAAAAGAAATAGAAAAGAAGGTAGTGGTATGAGATAAACTTTCAACTATTAAAATGAAATCAGATAATACTTGAAACTTTACTCAAATATAATTTTCTATCTTTTATTCATATACCTATAACAATCATGTCCAAATATATTTATAATAATCATATTTTCATATGCATACATGGGTCTATAATGACATAGCTAGAGAAGTTTCCTTTTTCCATGCCCCACTCTTCTCCAGAAACCAAGCTCTAAGACAAGATGAAGACATGGAGAAAGAATTTTTTTTAAATCACAAGATGTTTTCAGCATGTGAACTTTTCAGCAACATGACTACTGGTGGAAGCTATGGTTCCAGGAGCAGTAGAAAGCAGCACCTGAAGTGGGTGACCGGCAGTCAACTCTAGTAAACCTTAACTCTGAGCAGGGTACCATTGGCCTATTGGGTGCAGAGATACATGTGCAAAGAGGAAGAAGGTGAAAAAACATTGAGAACATGCCAACACTTACAGCACACTACAGGAAGTGTGGATCGGCTCCACTGCACAGGTAGGCCAGGGGACCATCTTCAGGGATATAATGGCCAGATCAGTAACTGGGGTAAAGGGCAGCAGGAACTCTGACCCTGATTATAGTTGTCATTTCTACTGTCACCCCAGTCAAATCTCTTTTGGAATATCTGAGAAGCACATGAAGTGGGGAGTGCTGAGAGCCTGCCTGTCAGTTAGATGAAGCTATTCATTTAGTGGATTTGGGTGTAAACTGCTAAAGCAAGTCCTATTGAAAATAAAAAGTCAAATTCACCAGGCCTAAGAGAACATTTTATATGTGAGATCTCATATTATTACTGACTATATTCCTGAAACAGTATTCTCAACTGCCTCTGATGGAATTCTGAAAATCCAATCTGAATGACAATTGCTGAAACCTCTTTGCTATTATCAGCTGGGGCACAGATGTCTGCAGAAACATGCTTTTTTCTGCATGACAGATCCTGCATATACCAACCTTGCTGAGTGAGAGGCAACCCAGTTGGGAACAGCTGCAGCAAGTGGCTTCCAATAGTACTTTGCCAGTACTTTTCTTGGATTATCTTACACACACACACACACACACACACACACACACACACACACACCCTTCACATCTTCCTGAAACATCTGCATGAATAAGAGGAAAAAGACAACTCTGAAATCAAGTATGAAATATAAAATATGATAGAACATGAACTATGGGATACAAAAATTTTGATTCACAATCTGATTTCTATTTGTCCTGCAATAGTATAAATATTGCAATCATTTTTTTAATGAAGGACCATATGGGGAGATATACCAAGAGCACAAAGGATAAACTCCAATAGTAATTCCTCTGATCTGTAATAACCTGTGAGAAGTAGCAGATTTTGCAGTATGTTCCACCTTGAGAGCCAGGTTTTCTTTGTCTAGCCTATGGTACAGCCTGTCTGTCTTGTTTGGATGATCTCCATATTGTCCTGTTTTCATATTGTTTTTGTCCTATTCCAGTTTAAACACTGACCTTTGGGTAAGATTATTCTTATTGCTTCTCTTTCTCTCTTTCCTTTCTTCATTCTCTGATCTATATGTCTGGATACTACTGTTCTCTACCTCTCTGCTGACATGACCCTTCCCTCCCACCCTCACTTGCCTTCTGCATGGCAGGGTTTTATAAGTGTTTCAGAGTCTAGCTATATTATTTGTCTAGTGCTATGTAAAATTTGATATCTTAAAAAAATAGAAATTACATCATGCTTTCTGTGGATCAGGAGTTTGTTTAGTCATTACATAGCTCCCAGGCTCATCTGGGAAAGATCATTTTGATGCTCATTCTTGTGACAGTTAGCAAGATTTCTTTTCCTACAGCTGCTGGTCAGAGCCCTCCTTTGTTTTTTATTATCTGGAGCTCTCCATCAAGGACTTTACAACACAACATGGCAGCTTACTTCATGAGAGTGGCCAACAAGTGAAAGAATACCATCACAATGGAATCACTGTCTTTTGTAGTCAAATCATAAAAGTGGCAGGCAATTTTGGTGTATTCTATTCATTTGACACAAATCACTAGATCCAGTCTACTCTCATGAGGAAAGGGTTACTCAGGGTGTAAATACCAAACATGGGGATTATTTGGAACCACTTCAGAAACTGCTTATCAAATGGACTTAGCCTGAGGGGAAGGAAAAGTGTTTGTAGAGGTTGGAGGAGCTCAGGGAGTGAAGCCAAGTCAGAAGCTACCTATGCTCTGCATCTATGGCTGATCCACTCCACGTCTATACCTTGTTTCCTTTAATTCAACATTGCAGACTCTTTCACTGAGCCTGTAGTTTTTACCATTTGTTTCAATGTATGTACAGATTTTTCCTCTTAGGACCTGAGTTTCAGGAAGGAATATTAACAAAACGCAGAAACACAGTGGTCAAAGTAGTGCAAAGTTTTAGCAATGTGCAGTTTTATGTATTCAGTGGTTATTTAAGAGCCTTATAATTTCCAACTAAAACTAGACTCATTAAATCAGTCACTGTAGACACAGGGTGTCATTTGCAAACTAGAAAGCTTTATAATTTAGTGTTTAAGTAAATTTAGTAAATTTAAAGTAGTTGATACTTTATTACTGTAATAACCATGAAGAGGTGTGAGAGTTGTAAATCTTAGAGAAATATTTATTTTTAATATAACCATAGAAACTGAGTTAATATCAATGCTTTTGCTTATTAAGGTCAGCTTCTGACAGTGGTTGCCATGGTTGTGTTTGATGGCTTTCATTGACTGCATAACAAGTAGAAACATCTTCCTCAAAACTGGTTTTTCTGGCACCCAGGGACTGATGTGAATTCAGACAGTCCAGTCATCCTCTCGTCTTTGATCTTACATTTCTTTCACAAACTCAGTCATAGTAACCTACAAAATCAATCAACAGAAAATGCTTATTTATGTCAAATATGGATTTTCCAACAAATAGCTTATGAAAACACCTTTCATGTGGATAATGACTTAGAGGTAAAAAGTGGACCATCTGATTCTGAGTAATTACAGCCCTGCATTTCTTTAATCACCAATACTCTATCTCTAAAAAACCAAACAGGCTCAAAGCAGGTCAGGATACAAATAGTGTCTTAAATTAAAAAAAGAAATGAGAAAAAAGAAAACACAGTTATTTTATTTGGTCTGTCCCTTGCACCACTACCACACCACACTGTATCATTTGCTTGTCTTTCCATTTTGATAAAGGTATTCAAGTGATAGGTAAGGAACACTGAGTTTGTATTCCAGAAACTAACAAATAACTTTCCCTTTCTCTTTCTCTCTCTCTCTCTCTCTCTCTCTCTCTCTCTCTCTCTCTCTCATTTAAATTACATATGGATGAAAAATAGCCCATATGGCTTTGGAGAAAAATGAATAGCTGCAAGCCCTGAAAAATTCTAGTAGAAGGTTATCATGTTAAAAGGTTAATTAAAATTTGACTCCACAAGATGGATACTTTTATTTATAGAACTTCAGCTGATTTTCAGCAGTCATGTTTTCCTCTAATTAAAATAATATGAACAGCTAATAGCAATCAGCTTAAAGCACTGAATATTTTAGAGAAAGGGATGATTCATAGCCTTTTTATAATCATTGTGCAATAGGTGTCTCCACTAAAGAGCACATAAAACTTTTGTATTCAGCCATTGTCTAGTTCAAATGTCAGGAAATATTCAGTAGGAAAAAATGAAGAACAAATTATTTAAAGCTATCTAAAATAAGTCATTGATATTATCATGTAAATCTGATATTTTGCCTAAAGGTTCTGGAATCATTCTCTGACATGACATAACTCAAAAACTCTAAGAAAATGGACCATAAGAAACACTGTAACAAAATGAGAATTTTTCTTATGCATTCACAAACATCACATATAGAAGCAGATAAAGACATGTAAGAAGAGCACAGCTTTGCCATGAAAACATTATGTCCAAATTCAGACAGCACTAGATAGATAATAAAAATCATTTGGTCACTATAACTTCTGTTTGATTAGGCATCTCTTTTTCCCCAAATCATTGAGAAGACTGAGAACTAGATTAAAATCTGAAATGGAAAGATAGAAAGTGTAATAAATAGCTATATATAGGATAAGAAAAAGGTTAAAGTAGGAGAAAGAGAAAGAGGAGAAGAAGGCACAGAAGAAGGAGGAGGAGGGGAGAAAAAGAACATGCCAGAAATATACACTTCCTAGATAAGTGTGTACTCCCACATCAACAGAAGCAACCATTTTATGCCCATCTCCCAATTTTTCCATTCTATTTCACAACAATAAAACATCACAAAATCAAGACTACATTTCCCACCTTCTGCAAAGCTAAAAGTGAAAGCAGCTTAGTTTGGCCAAAGGAATGAAAATGAATGTCATATGTGCATCTCCTGTGGAATGTGCACCCTCTCTGCATTCTCCCTTCCAGCTGACAGGAGTGTAGGTGTCTGTGCTCCAGCCAGAACAGCCTTCTGAGATAATCACTGAATTTGACAATTCAGTGCTTTCAAAACTGAGCAATAACATGAAAGGAGCCTGTGTCTCTAACACCATTAAGGGTCAAGGGTGCTGGATTTCTTTTTCTAAACTTGTACCCTACAGAAAAATCAGTTTCTACCCTTTAAACCAATTTTCTTTAGTTTCACTTTTGGCTAAACCAAATCCTAATTTATATATGCTCAAGGACATGAATTTACTGTAGCAAAATAAGCCAGACAACATCTCCACAGTTTAAAATACACCACCAGACTTTAAAAGCCCAAATTTACATTCTTCGTGTAGAGACCTAAGTGCACTAGACTTAACATTCTCAAACTTTTATGTTTGTCAAAATCCCCTGGATTGCTTGTTAAAACACAGACTGTAGTATCCCACCTGCAATGATCTGATTCAGTAGGTCAGGAGGGGGCTGAGAATTTGCTTTTCTAACAACTTCCCAAGTAATGGTGATGCTGCCTGACTACAGAAAACATACTGCCCCACTGCCTCAGAATACACCGCCACTACTAGCATACGCATAATTGTATATATTTCACAGCAAGATACAACTCATGCCTACCCCATAATTGAGATATTCTAATTTCTCAACATCATGCCAGGCACTTCTAATGTCTTGAAGTATCTTACCATTCATCTAACAAGCTCCATACCTTTGTTATTTTAAATTGATTAAAGCTGTAAAAATAGTGAAAGGTAAAAATGCAGTAATAATTTATTAACCGTTTTCTGTAACAGATTTATCTCAAGTTCTACTTCAGCTATCAGGTAAATTACAAATAATCAAATTTAGTAAAGTTATAATGTTTGAGGAGTATAGCAGGTATAAGGTTATCTTTTATTTCTTTCCAAATCACATAAAGCATTTACTAAAATTGAAAATTTGGACCTCAATCCTGCACCTTCTGAATCACAGTACTTGAAGGCAGAGACTAGGAATCTTTTATTTAACTAGGTTCCCAAAAGATTCTTTAAAAAGCAAATGTTTGCTAAGCATTGACCTTGCTGTTGAAGTATCATCAGAGACACTAGGACAGACAAGGATATTTTCCAGCATGAGTAAGCATTAAACAGACAACCAGAAACACTTATGTAATACTGAACACAAAAAGCTTGAGACCCACCTGTATGGCTGACGGTGTGAGACAGCAAGCAATCACAAAAAGAAATCATCTGAATAATGGATTTCTTCTATTGAACACAGCATTTGACATGTACTGTTTACCACTCAAACTCATGCAAGCACATGAAATACACCACCATGTAGTCACAGAAAGCATTCTTATATACGAAACCTTTAACAGAAGTCATTGGACAAGATATACTGAAGAGAAAGCCATATCTGAATTTTTTATCATTGTAGAGACCTATGCAGTAGAAATAATAAAGCAGACTCAATCTCCTAAAAGCTGACTCAATCTCCTTAATCGCTCTCCAATCCTTCCACTTATATAAAATTTCACTCTCACTACCACAGTTTAAGTCACCATTCTCTCTCCTCAGCTACTGTGATTGCCTTTTAACTGTCTTCCCCTCTCTAGTCTCACCAACTCTAATAAATCCTTTCTAGTGCCAACAGAATGGTTTCCTAGATACAAATATGATCATAACATTCTACCATTTAAAAATTTTGAGCTCCCACGGTCATGAGGCTAAAGTCCAAAGTTTCCTATTATAACACAAAGGCCCTCATAATCTCATCCTTTCTTTCCTCTTCAACTTCATCTCTCACCACCACCATTTTCCAGTCCCTTTATACTTGTGCCCCACTCTCATCTCCAGGCTTTTACTCATCCTGGAAAGTCCTACCACACATCTCAACTCACTGACCTTTGAACACCTTTGCTCCCTAGACAACTCCAATGCAGATGTCAGAACTCAGCTCAAGAGGGAATCATACCACTTGGAAATCTATTCTGATACCTCCGCCCTGGCTAAGTTTCCAATATTCTCTCTCTCTCTCTTTCTCTCTCTCTCTCTCTCTCTCTCTCTCTCTCTCTCTCTCTCTCTCTCTCTCTCTCTCCCCTCCCCTTCCCTCCCCCTCCCCCTCTCTCTCCTATGTCTTACATATTACTATAGTGTCTGATACATTGCATTTGACACATTTATTTAGAAAATGTTAAATAAATGAATGAGAACCTCTATCACTGAATTGCAGTTTATAAAGTTGAGTGAGAAAGACTTTGTAGTTTCAGGACAACCTTGAGCACTTCCAAACAGCTAGAAGTTTAAAGCAATTCACAACAATATTAGCTAATACTTTTATCATGTTTATAAGTGACCAGCACTATTCTGAGCTCTCTATGAACAGCTTCAAAGGTAAATACTTTCTTCGTAACTGTTTTATATTCAAGGGGACAGAGGCATAGAAAACTTAAATAACTTGGCTGAAGTTAGTAGTGACAGAACTAGTCTAGCTCCAGAGTTCATTCATACACTTAACAACTACACATTATACAAATGAAAGGTTGACCTGTGATGCCAGGAAACTCCCAGAGAAGTGTGGCATAGACCATCAATACGAGAAATGGAAGCAGTCATGATGCACCAAAAGAAGATACAGAGCCAACAGATTTGAAAAAGTGCATCTCCAAAGACACAGTCAAACTCTAGTGATGTTTTTCAGATTCCATTCATTCTCTCCTACTGAAGTCTCCATGTGTTTTCTCTTGCTTACACACAGACTAAACAATAAAGGTTCTATATTCTAAACCAAGATTCTATACTGCAAATCTAAGCAATAAGAACCATTCGTAGACCACTATTTGGGCTGATATACTTTTTATACTCTAAAATGTGATTTCATGGGCTATGGAATAGCAACATCCTGAGGAAAACTCTTGGTATTTATTCCCACCGATCTTTTGGGATCTGCCCATTTTGGTGCCTTCACTCAACATGAATGCTAATATTCCACAGGACACTTACAACAGTAGCTTGTTTTCTGGTTGTTTGTGAGACTTTTTCAGCTTCCACTCCCTTCAAAATGTGCTTATTATACAGATGACCTCAAATTCCCTGTTTAAAAACTACCAGTTGATCATATACCAAGAAGCAGTGAGATGAACATAGCACATGAACCATAGAACTAGAGGCACTACCCGAGAACAAAGTATGCCAGAAAGTAAATGCAGCAAGCTTTTCAGAAGCACTATCAGCCTCAACCTAATTTATGGTCTACAGTATTTCATTTCAGCCACTAATTTAGCACTTTTGATGCCACACACTCAGCCAGCCTATTATGAACACCCCTAGGCCAGGAAGAAACACAGTCTACCTAATTAATTTAGATAACTCACTATCTTTACCTCCTGCCATCTCACCTGCTTTTCAGGTTTCTGTTTGGGCAAAATCTTCATCACTGCCCCCACTCAGTTCTCAGCTGAACATGGCAATCCTGCCATTCAGTCTTAACTCTTTTCCACATCTACGTACCCTTGCTCTCAAATATTGTATCCAGTTTGCTGCCTGGCTTCTCTGACTTCCCTCTATTCCTCTTATTTAAATTTTTTTGCCTCATACACAGTTGCATGCTTCTGTAGGAGAATGGTTTTCTAATTAGGTCTTGGACACACAGGTGATTTAAGTTCAAGTTTCATTTAATGTTTTGTGAACTCTGTATACTAAATCTTTCCAGGTATTGTTGAGTAGAACTACCAGAACTTACTAGAAGAGATCATCAGATTGAGCAATACTATTATGAACGGCAGGCGGGCATGTTTCCTATTGAGATGGTATCTCTTACCTTGTGGATTCTTATCTACTACCTCATCCACTAAGGTTATTTACTTAATTCTGGCAATACACACACAAAAAAATTTACCTAAGTGGTTAGTTTTGAGATTTTTCAAATTATCTGTATGAAGTTATTGATACTATTCATGGTTTTAAATTATTTTAAATGTTTGATCAATATTGGCTTTGAGGTAATTTTTATTGCCAACATTAATTAATTTTGGATTATAAAATTCAACTTTGCATTTATTACTGAGAATTATTTTACTGATATTTGTGCAAAAAGTATGTTTCTCTTCCCTAATCCCACACAGCAAAGTATAAACCTACATGATGAGTAGAAGTGTTTCTCTCATCATAATGGTCACCTGGTTCGAAACTATCATTTTTTAAAGTCCATGCTTCGAAAAACCTCTTTATACTTCAAAGAGAATTCATCAGAGAGGATGCCAGCTCAGAGCAAAGGGCAATAATCTCCTCTTTTCCACTGTCTTAATTATAAGAGAATGGTGCAAATTTCCCTACTCTAAGCATCCCTCATTTATTTTCCACAGAGATAAAATCTAACGTTCTGCATTCATATTTTGGGCCCTAACTTTGAAAAGAAGGTAATAGCCAGAGGTAGTCCTCAGGCTAAATCTATCAAAAATTGATTCTAGCACAACTGACAAATGTAAATTGAACCAGAAACACATCCATCTTTCTCACACACGCACACACACAAACACACACACACACACACACAGACGCACACTATTCACATCTAACAGAATATTGAAAATACATATTAATCACTTTGCCTCAAGTATAAAATCAGAAGTTTGAATGTTAATGGAGCTAAATTTTCTTCTGAGATAAAAGTCTAACTGTCCTGATGATATTGTTCCCTTTTTATTTCATTTCTTGACAGTCACATCCCCAACATTAATGAAATAAGGTAATTTCTATTTCCCTCTTTCTTGATATTTTAGGTAATTGTCAGACTAGCATGAAAAAAAGATTCCCTCGTTGCTTTAGCTCTTGTTAAATTTGTGATTATATGGAGAGTCTTATAGTTGATTAATAAATTAAAATAGGGGAGCTTTATTTTCATTGGGAAAACATTAAGGAACATAAATTTACATTCAATTTTTGAAGCTAAACCAGAAATTAATAATTTTGCTTAAGTTCTTTTATCATTATGAGTAGAACTATCTACTATCCCTTACTAATCTTAATTCCATAAATACTCTCATTTTTTGTATCTACATAACATATTTTCATACTTTAAAATAAGTATATGTCTATGAATTCTGAGGGACTTTTGTTTACTTGTTTGTTTTGTTTTGTTTTGTGATAGTAGGGATTGAACCCAGGGCCTTTGCACTGAACTCTATCCCCAGGCCTTTTAAAATTTTTATTTTAAGCCAGGATCACAGTAAGTGGTTAAATTTCCCAGGTAGATTTAAACTTCAGCTCTTCCTGCCTCAGCTTCCAGAGTATTAGCATTACAGGCATGTTCCACCATACCCTTAGTCTGACAAATTTTTTAGAAATATTTTCCATAATACCTCTTGGAAGCTAAAAGTCAATTCACAGGTGGCAATAAGAAATCTCAAATGATTTGAGATCTTCAGAAATACATGCACAGACTTTCCTTAAAATGCAGTCATTTAGAAATGTATAGTCACTTAATCCATGCTGATGGAAAAATTGTTGTTCCTCTTTATAAATTCAAAAATAAATCAAATTCCAGGTGAATTAATTGATGTAAGGGGAAACTCCACAATCATTAGGGACTATTTGAGTATCATATAAAATACTCAAGAATATGATTACATTCATCACTGGGAATTTGTACCTTTCCATAATATATCTTGCTTCTTATTTTTTGCCCATTCCCCTGCCCTCCCTTCAAACTCCACACCTCTCCCTATTTACAAAGACTTTGTTTCTGTTTTTCACTTTTCTCATATTTATTCCTTTCCCTTTTTTCCTTTTCCCTACTGCTCCCACTTCGCCTGTCCTTTTACACCTTTTCTTCCTATTTCACATTATCAATTATACATTTTGATCCTTATTTACACTTTCAGTTCTCACACCAGAAAAACTATTCAGTATTTACACGTGTGCCTTATTTATTTCACTTAAGAGTATGGCCTCAATGTGCATCTATTTAGCTATAAATGTCTCTAGTGTTTCATTCTTTATGGCTGAGTAGTACCCCAATTTATAAAAAAAAACAACAACAAAAAACCACTTCTTTATCCAATCTCCAGTTGATGGGCAATTGGGCTGTTTCCAAGTTTTAGCTATTCAAACTGTGCCACTATAACCACGGGTCCACATATATCATTGTGGTATGAATCTTTTAATTCTTTTGGGAAGATACCCAGCAGCAGAGTTTTTGAGGTACCTCCATACTGATTTCCACAGTGGTTGCACCAGTCTGCACTCCCACCAGCAGTGGAGAAGGGTTCTTTTATCCGCACAGCCCTGTCAGCATGTTTCTTGATAGCAGCCATTATTTCTGGGGTGAAGTGGAGTTTCAGCATTGTTTTCATTTGCATCTCTCGAATGACTGGTGAAGTTGAACATTTTTTCATATGTTTATTTGCTGTTTCTACTTCATCTGAAAACTGTCTGTTCATTTCAGATGCCCATTTTTTTATTCAGTCTTTAAATTTGGGAGGTATGATTTTTTTTAAGTTCATTTTATATTCTAAGTCATAGACCTTTGTCTGAGGAACAGCTGGTAAAAATTTTTTCCACATTGTAGGCTGTCTGTTTACTCTGTTGGTCATTTCTCTTGCTGTGCAGAAGCTTTTTAATAAGAAAAGATCCTGCTTGTTGATTCTTTGTGCTACTTCACGTGTGACTGAGGTTTTTTTCATAAAATCTTTTTCTAAACCAATATCTTCAAGAGTTCTACCTAATCTCTCTTCCAGTCAGTTTAGTGTTTCTATTTTAATGTTTAGATCTTTAACATCTTTCAATTTTAGTTTAGTGCATGGTGAGAGATATAGGTGTAGTTTTAATCTTTGGCAATTTGAAATCCAATTTTTCCAGCATCACTTACTAAAGTGGCTATCTTTCCTCCAGTAAGGATATTTGGATCCTTGGTCAAAGCTGAGGTGGCTGATCTTAGACAAAAGAGCCAGCCAAGTGGGATCTCATCTTATTAAAAAGCTTCTTCACTGTAAAAGAAACCACCAACAGAGGTAAGAGACAACCTACAATGTAGGAAAAAAATTTTACCAGTTGTTCCTTAGACAAATGTCTACTATCTAGAATATACAAGGAACTTTAAAAAATCAGATACCCCAAACTTAAAAACCCAGTTCAAAAATGGACATCTGAAATGAACAGACAGTTTTCAGACAAAGAAGTAAAAGCAGCAAATAAACATATGAAAAAATGTTCAATATCACCGGTCATTTGAGAGATGCAAATGAAAACAACACTGAGATTCCACCTCACCCCAAAAAGAATGGCTGCTATCAGGAAACCAACCAATAACAAATGCTGGCAGGGGTGTGAGGGAAAAGGAACCCTTCTCCATTGCTGGTGGGAGTCCAGACTGGTGCAACCACTGTGGAAATCAGTATGGAGGTATCTCATAATATCCTCAAAATAGGATTAGAGGTCCCATTTGACCCAGCTATTCTGGGTATCTTCCAAAAAGAATTAAAAGAATCTACCACAGCGATATGTGTGCACCCATATTTATAGCAGCACAGTTTGTAATAGCTAAAGCTTGGAAACAGCCCAAATGCCCATCAACTGGCGACTGGATAAAGAAGATGTCATTTAAAAAAAAAAAATGAAGTACTACTTAGCAATAAAGAATGAGAAATTAGAGACATTTAAAATGAGAGACATTTATAGCTAAATGGATGCACATTGAGGCCATACTCTTCAGTGAAATAAGATACATGTGTAATTACTGAAAAGTTTCTCTTGTATGAGAAACTAAAAATGTAAATAAGGATCAAAATGTATAACTGCTAATGTGAAATAGGAAGAAAGGTCTAAAGGGGTAGGGAAAGTGGGAGGAAGGGGAAAGGAAAAAAATATGAAAAAATGAAAAAATGGAAACAAAGTCTCCGTAGATAGGGAGGGGTAGAGGGGTCGAAAGGAGGGCAAGGAAGTGGGAAAAAGTAACCAAAATACACCATGTAAAAGAATAAGTTCCCAATGATGAATGTAACTGTATTGTATACCTGAAACATACCAATAAACTTAATGAAAAAAAGGATTTCTACACAGCTGTGAAAAAACAAAATAGATGAGATGACCGAGTATGTCTGGAGTTGTTTCTGCATCTTCTAATCGTTCCACTGATACTCGAGTCTGTTTCATTGTCAGTAATATGCTGTTTTTATCATAGTAGCTTTGTAGTATAGCTTCAAGTTGGGCATTGTGATACCCCCTGCTTTGTCTCTGTTGCCTAGAATTGCTTTTGCTATTCTAGGTCTCTTCTTGTTCCAAATGAATTTTTGGATTGTCTTCTCAGGGTCTGTGAAGTGTGCTGCTGGAATTTCTATTGGGATTGCATTGAATCTGTATAGCAGTTTTGGAAGTATGGCCATTTTCACTATGTTGATTCTTCCCACACAGGAGCAAAGAATGTCTTTCCATTTTCTGATATCATCTTCAATCTCTCTTTTCAGAGTGCTATAGTTTTCAGAGAAGAGGTCTTTGATTTCTTTTGTTAGGTTTATTCCTAGGTATTTCAATTTTTTGGATGCTATTGTGAAAGGAATTATTTGCCCCATTTCTCTCTCAATGAGTCTGTTGTTTGCGTACAGGAAGGCTATTGATTTTTGTGTGTTGACTTTGTATCCAGCTACTTTACTGAATTTGGTTATTAAGTCTAAAAGATTTTTGATGGAGTTGTTGGAGTCTTCTATATAGAGTATCATGTCATCTGCAAATAATGAAAATTTAACTTGTTTCCTATCTTTATTCCTTTTATTTCTTTCTTTTGTCTAATAGATGTTAAGTCCATTTGTTCAAGAGTTTGGTTAAGTTCTAGTATTTTGTTGTTTATTGTTTGTCTAGTTGATCTATCTTTTTGTGACAGTAGAGTATTCAGGTCTCCTATTACTGTTGTATTCATGCATATTTGATATTTCATGTCTATTAACATTTGTTTTTTATAGTTCTTGCACTAGTATTTGGTGCATATATATTTGGGATTGTCACCTCTTTCTCTTCAATTGTTCCCTTTACAAGGATGTAGTGGCCTTTTTTGTCTCTCTTAATTACTCTTGGTTTGAAATTCATTTGATCTGCAAATAAGATAGCTACTCCTGCTTTTTATTCAGGTTCCTGTCACATGGAATATTGTTTTTCACCCTTTAATTTTCAGTCTATGAGTTTCTTTTCTAATTAAGTGTGTTTCTTGTATGCAGTATATTGTTGGATCTTGCTTCTTGACCCATTCTGCTAGTCTATTTCTTTTGACTGGTGAATTGACACCATTAACATTGATGGTTGTAACTGATATGTATTATCCTTGCCATGACTTATCCTTGTCTTGCTAAATTTCCCCCTTTGCATTTAATTTCTTGTCTTGCCTTGTAGATTCATTCTGCTGCACCTCATGAAGTTGTGACCCTCTCTGTCTTCTCCTAGGATATTGTTTAAATATTTTTGGAGTGCTGGTTTGGTATTCATGAAGTTCCTCAGGTGTTCTTTGTCATGAAAGTATCTTATTTCTTCATCAATTTTGAAAGATAGTTTTGCAATCAATCAGGTTGGAGATTGTTTTTTTTTAGAGCTTGAAAAACTTCACTCCAGGCTCTTCTTGACTTGAGGGTCTGTGTTGAGAAGTCAGCTGTGATTTTGATGGGCTTTCTTCTGTAATGTGATTTATTTCTTTTCTCTAACTGCTTGTAGTATTTTGTTCTTCTGTTGCATTTCTGGAATCTTAACTATTACATGCCTAGGTAAAGTTTTTTTTTTTATCATGGCTAGTTGGAGTCCTACATAGCTCACTTATCTGTATGTCAAGTTGTTTTCCCCTGCTTGGGAAGTTTTCTCCCATTACTTCTGTGAACAGTTTTTTTTTTTTAATGTTGTTTGCACTCTCTCGTGTTTCTTCATTGACTTTGATCAGGCTTATGTTATTCTTCTTTGCATCATCTAGCAGCTGCTGGATCAATTTCTTATCGTCCCTTGCTATTTTTAAGAAGTCTTTCTTTTCCTGGTCACTAATTTCAATCCTATCTTCTATATCTGATATTCTGTCCTCACATTGGCTCATTCTGCTATGTAAACTTTCAGTGGAGTTTTTAATTTCCTGGAAATCTGTTTGCATCTGTTTTATGGATTCCGTTTGTTTCCTAAGCTGGGATTCCATCATGTTCTTCAGCTCTTCTATTTTTTTAAATCTGTGTCAGCTCTAGAGTTATTAATCATGTCTTTCACTGTGGGCACAATCTCTGTTGTTATCTGAGAAATCATTTTTTATTTTATTTTTTCCAGATCCTCTTTCATTGCCAGTTCAGGGAGTCCAGGTGGTTGAGTTTCAGATTGTTCCAACTTGTTGACTCTTGGGATTGCCTTTGGTGATCTGGAAGTCTGGTTTTGAGTCTTATTTAGGTGTCTTTTCATTTCAACCAATACAGTTCCCCTGTACCTTTATTTAGGTAACTCTGTTCTCTCAGTGGGCTTAAAATCTTAACAAGCCTCAGAGAGGCCTTCTCTCTATTGCTCACCACTGTGTCAATTCTGTTGGTGTCTGGGCAGGTCTCTTGTTGGGGCCTGAGCACCCAATCCAATAGTGTCTGGGTAGGGCCCTGGCTGGCATCTGCATGCCCGTGCTGTTGTTGTCCAGATGGGCTTCTGAGTGAATAAAATTTTAACCAAGCATTCAGGTTGGATTTGTGTAAAAGTTTTTAGAAAATCTTTTCATTGTTTTATACTATTGGAAGAAAAATATAAGCTGCTTTTCCTCTCCCTCATCCTTTAATTATGACTGTAAAATTGACAGTTTAAAATTGTATAAATGTAGCTATACAAAGTGATGTTATGATGTATGAAAACCATGTGGAATAATTGAATCAAGCCATACTTTCTTAGTTCCCAGATTAATAGGTAAACAACCCTCCCATTCTTTGTGCCCGAGGCTGCATACATTTAGTCCTATGTGACTAAACTTGAAATCTTGAGCAAAGTGATTACACTCAAAGAACACTCTCATGATCAATAGACACAACAAAATTAATCATTCAGTCTCTCCAGGGCAGCTAATTCACCTGAGTTATTTGAGTAAATCAGCTATTTATTCATCATTTATGAAAAGACTACTTTGTGTCAAGCTCTTTGTTGACTCCTGTTGGTACAAATTCTGATAAGTTGTTTCCTGTCTCCCATGAGTTTTCCTTATATTGGGAAGCACAAATAAATGAACTGTTTGACAGTTGTGGTCACCTGTATAATCCCTACTAAATTGTCAGAAAGAGTAGCACCTCTGGAATCAGATTGAATTAAGTTCAAAATTCCCTTTACCATTCACTAGCTGTGTTACTTTTAGGAAGTTGCTCAATCATTTTGAGTTTTAACTTTTGCACAATAAGATACAAATACACTTTGAACTAAGGTCTACTTTACAGTGCTATTTTACAGTGAAGGGTGGCCCTTCAGGGTTCCAGGTGAAAATCTTGTGTGTTTATTTGTACACTTCCACATCCAGTCAGCTCAATGTTTGTGCTGCCAGTTCTGTGAGATGACCAGAAGTACTGCATAGCTTCCAAGTATTTAAGTAGCTACTTTCAAATTGTCAGGTGTAATGACAGACAAAAATAGGACCAAATGTTTGACACATGCCTCCATGACCTTCCCTTCTCTTCACATCATAGTCTTGCAACAATATAGTCGGGGTACCTTCAATCAGATTTTTTTTGTTCATAGTTTTGTTTTTATAACTCTTCTAGTAATTTTATCACTCTGTTAAGCTGTTCTTCAGTAGTCCAAAAGCTGTCTTCACTTATAGAAGAAAAACTCTATAAAATAGTATATTGCTTATGGTTGTTTGTTTTTCAGTGGTGAGGATGGAACCCAGGAACTTGCATGTATTAGACCAGTTTTTTGCCACTGAGCTACAACCCCAGCCCTCATATCCTGGAGCATACTGTTAACAGATATTTTTTAAAAACTTATTTGGAGCCTCAAGCATAGTAGAAAATGATATCTAAGACCTAAGTATATGAAGTAGTAGACTAATAGAAAAAATGCCTACAAAAGGACAAGATGGAAATGTTCACATGCAAATGACAAATATAAAATATTCATTCTTTACATAAAAGAAATCCCAAGAAAAGATGAAGAGAAGGAACAGTTCAAAAACCAATAAAAAGCAGCATTTCCTAACTAAAGAAAAACCTGAGTCTACAAATCAAAAGATTGAAAAGCTCGGAGTTCCAGGAATAATTACTGAAAATATATCTAGATTTATTCTGGTGAAATATCTGAATTAGAAAAATGGAAAAAATGAAACAAAAATTTTATACATAGAAAATGGGTGTGTTTTTTATAAATGGTAAAACAAAATTATTTTATGAAGTTACCACCCATTGTTTTCTACATAAAATACACCAAATTTTAGGCTTATTTGTATATCTACAATAATAAAAGCCTATAGTTTTCAATTGGCATCTAAGTATGCCCAATGTTTCTTTAGATTGATAACTATTGCTTGATATCAATTTAATGGTTGTGATTGAAAGAGCTATTATTATTCTTGTGGTCAGCTCACTGTGGAAAGCTAAGGGATAGTGTCTTCATCTACTGTAATCATGATTATTTCATATTGTTCTGTATTTCCTTATGATGCTTTGTACTTTCACTCAACTCATGATTGTGATTTATAGATCCTGCTTCCTAATAGAAATACAATTTTAAAATTTATGGTAAATGAAGACTAAATAAGGTATAAGAGGAAAAGCAAACTAATAAACAGGAACAATTGATTGTATTTTTCTGAAAAGACTCTTGTAAGAGAAAGTTCTTGAGATGTCCTAAATTTAATTCCATGGACCTGAGGATGAAAGTGGAGAGAGAGAATTAGTTAACAGTTAGGAGCCAAACCAAGGAAAGACTCACGTTCCCAAAGGTGTGTTGAAACCTTGACACCACCAGGTGTCACCTATCCTGCTTACAAATATTAACCACAGCCAGAAAGATTCTCCTCTCCCAATATTTTCCTTGCTTTGCATTATTCCACCACTCTGGTCAATAGCCAAAGTAGGTTTAATATAAACAATTTATATTTTCCTTCCCCAAGTTTCCATTATGCTCTTGGTTCTTAGTGTAGTAGACCTATTTCCACTACCTTGTTTCTGGCAGTTGTGGAACTTGTCCCATGACTTGATCATTTTCTGATTAGCATGTTAATGGCTCCCTACCTTTCTTGAGATCCTCAGTGTCAAGAGTTTTGGTTTAATGCTCAATTTTATTGGCAAATGGAAGGTAGTAATGTTATGCATTTATAAATAAACAGTTAAAAAAGCAAAATTGTAGTACAAATTTGAATTCATTCAACTGATGGAGCTGAATTTTTATTGGTTGGTAGTTAATTGCAGTGGAGAACAAAAGCAATGTTTTCTAATGTGGTAAATGTTGTTTTCACAAAACAGCCATATGGACTTCCACAGACTTAGTAAATTATTACACAGCCTTACTCTCTGTCTGGTAGACTTGCAAAAGCCATAGGGGTATATGACATGAGCATGTAATTTTGACATCATGCCATACTCCACTTTGCTTCACCTAACATACAAATCTATACAAATATAAATCCATATAAACAACATATAAATCTACAAATAACATATAAATCTAACATTTGTGAAAAAAATGCAAATTTTCTAAATACTTTTTGTATATTTTTCTTCTTTTAAATGCCTCCTCTCTCTTTCTCTCTCTCACACACACACAGATACATACATACTAATATACACAGATTATATGCAGACAGAAAAAACTAGGTGGCCTATGACTTAGTTACTGTACTTTCTTATAGCTGAGACACAATACCTGACACCCACCACTTACAGGAGGAAAGATTTATTTTGACTCACAGTTTGCAGAAGTTTCAGATAGTAGGCTGGCTGAAAGGCAAGGCAGCAAGGCAGAGGGGCATGGCAAAGGAGAACTGCTCATAGCATGGTGGGCAGGAAACAAAAAAAAAGCCATCAAGGGAGGAAGGAGGGAAATAGACCTTTCCAGGCCACACCTCCAGTAATCCACCTTCTCCAACCAGGCTTCACTCAACATCACCTTTAGCTATAAACTCATCAGTGAACTAATCCACTGAAAAGTGTCAAGCTCCGGTGACCCAATCATTCCCCAGAGCCTTACCTATGAGACCCTAAGGCTTTGGGAGGATATCTGGATATAATCCATAGCAGACTAACATAGAAATCTAGAATTCTGTTGATACACACACACACACACACACACACACACACACACACAGACATACAAACAGGCACACTCAATACCTTTCCAAGTCTTCAGGTAAAAAAATGTTAGTAGAAAAAAATCATCTTTAACTGTTTAAAATAAAGTTAGACAAGTTATACTCTAGAAGTATATAACACTATTTTTAAAAGAATCTTGCTTTCAGTAATATCTATCTGTTTAAAATGTATGAAAATAAGCTTAAACATAAAGGCTAGTTGAGAAGACCTTGGAAATAGCATTATGTACATTATGTACATGCTAAATAATGCAAATCAACAATGTTAGAATACAGCTGTTTTGGTTTGAATTTAAGCTCTGCAATAACATTCTTCTTTATTTGACATTAATCAATAGAGATAAATCACTTTAAATATGGCATGAAAAGTAAAAAATAACCACACAACAAAAATAGAATGTAGACTTACCAATTCACAGAGGAGAAAGATAAGCCAATATATAGAATCCAAGTAGCAACACAGAAAGAATGGGAGATAGAGAAACTGGCAAATCTGAAAAATAACAGATAACAAATTAAACATAACAAAGTATTTTCCTCATTCTCATCATTTAACTTCCACCTTCCATTCTTAATTCCTAAAAATGGCAACCCCTTTCCTGGTTTCTGTTACATATCTAAGCAGGGACAAGAAAATTAGGCATTTGGAATTGCAATCAAACCCAGAGAAAGAAACAAAGATTCTCTTAGCATAATAGTGTGCAAGACATACACATTTTGGCAGGTCTGTGTAATATGGCTTCAAAGCCCACAGAATCCAAAATGCATCCACCTTCCCACAATCCCAACCCTATCTCAAACAAAAGCCAATAGAACTGAGTAATAATTCCCCTGAAGATGAGGGGTACACTGAGACCAACTGTAGCTGGAAGATGTGAAAGAAAACAGATATAGGGTCAAAAGAAATAAAAGTTCTTAATTTCCTAATGACTATGAGGGGGGACTCATCATAAGGCAACTTGATAGTTGAGGCTGAAGAGCTCAAGGCATGAGATGAATGGTACAGAGAAGGCATTCCTACATCCCCAATCCCACTGGATTCTGGGGATTGGAAGATCAGACACAAGATTGTAGTACTACTTTTTGCTAATTTATGAATCTTGTGCATATTTGGGTGGTTAAACATTTAGTACTAGAAAGTTCTACCCCTCCTACCTACTAGTAAGTACACAAGAGTCTCAGAATTACACAAATACTATTTTGCTGATAAATCAGGCTGTATCTTTGTTTACAGTATCCTCCTCCTTAATTTACATAATGACCTTCTCAGAGACTTTTGTCTCTTTAGTGAGTCTACACTCCAGCATTAAAACAGTACCTTTCCTGATCACTTGCTCAAACACTCAATGATCGATCATTCAGCTGCACTGAGAAGAAGTGCAGTGGCCAGGAAAACTGGTTTAAAGAGTACAGCTCTGGGAGGTGTTAAATGGGCTGCTCCCATCTTGAGATTCTCATTTAGGTCAGTTTGACCAATCTTGAATTCCTAATACTTCTTTCTTATGTTAGTGAAAGGTTTGTACTCATGAGAAGGCACAGCTAAATATCATATCAGTGCCTTGATGTTTTTTTTACCTTCTCTCCTCTTTCAACACACTCCACAAAGTTAGGGAAAACAACAGAAATGCTTACTTAACTGTGATGTTTTTAGACCCTAAATAGTAAGGCGCTCCACAAAAAGAAGCATCATGGCTTCAAACTGGTCTCAGATACCAAATTGATATTCAATAATTGATAAACCAAGTTTTTTAATCTACATGATTTAGTCTTTTAAGCCTCTTCACCATGACCAAATGCAATCTGGTATTCCTAATTGGATCTTGAAATGGAAAAAAGAAATTAGTAGAAAATTGGTGAAATCTGAAAAAATGGAATTCAGCTAAAGTGAAATATCCTTTATCTTTGACAAATGTACCATGGTAAAATTACGCATTAACTTTAGGGAAAACTGGGTGATTGATGTACTGAAATTCTCCATATTGTCCTTGTATTTAATCTTTCATAAATCTAAATTATTCCAAATAAGTTGGTTTTTTTTTAATTGCTTTTCTCACCAGATCCAAAAGTGCAGCACTTTGTAGCAATTGAAGAAAATGGCTAAATGAAATCACTGCTTTGTATACCCAAAAGTCTTTGCAATAAGACAACAGCCAGCAGCGTTTCAGGCAGGCTCTTTAGAAGATTGATATTGAATCTGAATTTTAACCTCATATAAATATTTTATTATATTATCTGTTCTATTAAATAAATCAACTTTATTCTAGTAATGGAAACTGACAGAGTTTTAATGTTCAAATATTCTTAAGGAAACATTCTTAAAGGGCAAAAATCAATACAATAATCCAAGGGGATAAAACTTTGTCATCAGATAGCATTCATGAGATTTCTTGTTGCTACTCATCCCCACGAACAAGAATCCACAGAGTACTAGTATACCACAAAGAGCAAATCCATGCATTATGTAAGTGACGTAATAAATGTAAGTGGGCTAAATTTCCTCATTAAATCACAATAATCTTCAATTTGAGTCCAAAAACAGCTATCTAAATATACTTCACAAGAAAAAAAAATCACAAATTTTTAGATGAAAATGGTACAGTGGGCTCCTGTTTCCAAAACCATCTCTGTTCCTCAGATATAAAAGTAACAAAAAAATGCAGACACACCTCAGTGTTCATGGAAGATTATTTCCATGACCCTTCATGAGAAGCAAAACTTGTGGATGTTCAAGTACTGTATTTAATATAATGTAGTATTTTCATACAGCCTACACACATATTTTAAATCATCTCAAGATTACTTATAATGTCAAATACAAATGCAAATGTTATATCAATCATTTTATAATGTATTGTTTATGGAATACTGCTCCCAAAAAAGTCTATACATGTTCAGTACAGATACAGGGTTTCTTTTTTTTTTCAATATTTTCAACCTGAGATTGGTTGAATCTGCCAAGGCAGAATTCACAGATATGGAGAAGAGGTTGTAATGCAAACAATAAAATAAAATAAAACAACTTAGTAATTAAACATCATGGAGGACTAGAGATAGAGACAGACAAAAGCAAAATGGACAGTGGGTCTGAATCCACAGAATGGCTGACTCTGGACCAAACATTGCCAGTGGGAACAAAGGAAATTAAAAAGTTCCATCTAAAAGCAGTGCCAGTCTCATTTATTAAAGCCAAAGTGTGAGTTTGGTTCCTCCAAATCCTGCAAGGAAGTTTATAAATGAGTAATCATAATAACAAAATAATCAAAAATCTTGCAGAGGGCTTTCTAGGATTATAGTTCTACTCTAAGTAGAGACAGAAGACTTAGAACAGCACTTGACCAGAATATAAGACCAGAAAACTTTCTCTTCTCTGCCACCCTAACTCTGTCTTCAACATCCCAAATATCATCGTAGAGAACTAATGTCCAAAAAAGTATATGATCTACTTCCAGATTGGGGAAAAGAGACTGAGTGTTGGCAATAACAAAACCAGTCCAAACAGTGAATAAAGATAACAAAGAAGAGATGGACATGGTGGCTCACACCTGTGATCCTGGCTACTTGGGAGGGTGAGGCAAGTGGATCAGAAGTTTGAAGCCAGCCTGGGCAATTTAGTGAGGTCCTGTCTCAAAATAAAAAATATTAATGATGTATCTGTGGTAGAGTGCTTCCTTAGCATAGTTTTGATCCCCAGAAGAATAAAAGAAAAGTAAGAGATAAAACATCCACAGAAAACAGATGTCCCCATCCCCCTAAAAGTAATTTAAAACATATTTGTGGTAAGCAGAATTCTAAGATGACTCAAGATTTCTACCCATTGCCTAATTAGATCCCCTTGAGTGTAGGCAATTCTGTGAATATGATAAATAACCCTCCATGGATGGAGCTACATTATATGACAAGGGTTAAAGGACCTTAGAGATGTAACAGATGTAACTAAGGTCCTTAATTCACCTTGAGATTATCCTGGAGAGACCTGATCTAACCAGATAAGGTCTTTTTAAAGAGGTCACAAATCACCTTTCCTGTTGAACATGAAGAGGTAAGTCACCATTAATTCTACAACTGCAAGGAAATAGATTCTACCAATAACCACTTGAGCTTGGAAAAGAACTCCAAACTTCAGATAAAGGTATAGCTTTGGCAAAACCCTTAATTGCAGCCTATTAGACCCTGTTCTAAGATTTTTCTAAGACTTCTGAAACTTTGAAAGTATATGTTTGTAAATGGATGCTGTTTTAAGGCATTGAGTTTGTAGTGATTTGTTATTCAGCATTGAAAACCAATAGAAATTTCAATACTGGGATAGACAACCAACAAATTCACTCCATATGAAATCCAAACCATAAAAAAAAGACTTTTAAATACCTTACACTACAACAAGATAAAGGAAGATATCACTTTAACTAAAAGACCAAGAAGAGTGAAAAATTTAGGAGCTGTAAACAGAAACAAAACAAGAATATATAAAATTTAACGTTAAGATATTAGAAATTTAAAATTGCAATTTTAGTGAAATGCAATGTAAGTAATAAACTTTATAATGTACACTTTCAAAATGAGAATTAATAAGCAATATGCCAGTACTGAGAACTCACTGTAATGCAAAGTATTAATCAAAGAGATTTCTAAAACCATAAAAATAATTAAGGTGAAATTTTATTTGTGGACTGATGATATGAGGTTATGCTCAAAAACCTTGAAGAATTTTAATAGCATGCACACTGGTTCTATAAGGGCTCTTACAATACAAAACCACCACACTCACTTGCTTCTCCCATTGAAAAGTTTCCCTGGGTGTTGCAAGGATAAGTGCCCCATCGATGCAAGGTCAGAATGCAAGGTGGCGATTTCTATCACCTCCTCTTTGGACTCTACCATTTACCTAGTACAAAAGCCAGATTTATGTTCAGTGATACCTATGCACTACATTAACCCGATCAAATTGCAACACAAATTACAGCTGCACTTTCATGTGTGATATCATCACTAAAAAACTCATCACAGCCCTTGGAACCTTTTATGCAGTCATTGACCCTGCGAACATTTTATTTTCTACAACATTTAATGAAGAAAAACTTCACTCTTCTCATGGAGACCTATATGACAGCTCTCCATCTCTCTATATTAGTATACTATATCCTATAGGAATCTTGTTTTCTTTAATATTTTAGAGTGGCATGCTCATTCATTACATTGATAGCATTCTGCTAATTAACTTGATGATCAGGAAATAGTAAAATCAGTTGCTTGGACTTGCATGTCAGAGGAAGATTAGATAAAGTGCGTAAAAATTCAAACACTTGCCACATATGTGAAGTTTTAGAGAACCAGTGGTCTGTGGCAGGTCTGGATAGCTCTACTAAATTGAGGGAAAACTATTGCCTTTTGTTCTCGCTCCCTGAAGAAAGTGGCACTATGCTTGGTAGATCATTTCAGATTTTTACAGAGAACATATACCATATCTTGGTACATTGCCCCAACCATTTGCAAGTTAATTTTCAAAGCTTCTATCTTTAAGTGGCTCCCAAAGTAAGAGAAAACTCAACATTGGCCACAAGCTATGAGTGGCTTTATCATTTTGAGTGGCTGTGTCATTTGGGCTTTATGACAAAGCTGATTGATACTTAAAGTACATTTCTATACAGAAATCTTAATAGAAGAATCACAAAACTGTTAAAATGTAAGGGTAAGGGCATGAAATCTTCTTCCAAAAACTATCTTTAATTGAAATGTAGGTTTTAATTTGGAACCTGGTCTGGTAGACACTAGATAGCATGTGACTATGTGACCAGGGATATCCCTCATGTACTGGGCCTTATTTAATTTGTCAAATTACAAAGTTGGACATATGCATTCCACACCTCAGAAAGAAGGGCTCGGGCATTTGTCTACCAAGCACGAGGCTCTGGGGTTGATTGCCCACACCAAAATAAAAGGCTCAACAGTGTAAATAATCATCCCAGCCAATGAATCCGAGGTTTCATTCAGTGGGTCCTACCCTTACGGCCTTGACATCATGCCCTCAACAGCACCTATAGATTCATAAGCAGTTCTTCTAACAACTTCATGGAGGAGGAAAAAACACAGGCCTTGTTTAGAGGTAAGTCTACAAGGTATTCTGTTGCCAGCAAAGAGCACAACACTATTTTGTCATAGTTCCACATAAAGATGTCTCTGAAACATAGTAGCAAAGGGAAAGTCTCTCACTGAAAAGAATTTTATGTAATAATCTATCACTTTCTGTGAAAAAAGAAATAGATAAAAATCTAAACTAAATTTTGGTTAATAGTTATGAGTTTGGCTCATAGATCAGGAACATTCAGAAATATGAAAGATTGGAAGCAAAAGGATTAAGGGAGAGAACACAGATACATGTGGTGGATATGAAATTGCATTGCTCAGATCTCCTGCTGCAGAAAGCATAAAAAAACTATTGTCTCAAACTATTGGTTTTCTGGATCCACCACCTCATCCTACCCAAGCCACACTTCCCATGTGCTACACTGAACTAATAACTTTATACAACAGACTTATTAACACAAACCTATTCCTGCAGACACAGATTTTTTTTAATACAGTGGTTTGGGTCAAAGACTCACATTGGCCTGGGGAAAATTTTTCTGGAATTGAAAATTTTTCTGAAACTATACATTGCTCTTTTCTTCTAACTCTCATTTGGCCCAGATATTCCCCTTTTAATCTCTTCCCAAAAGAGTTAAATACACCATATTGCGGTGATATGTGCATACCCATGTTTATAGAAGCACGATTCCTCATAGTTAAATCTTGGAAGCAGTCTATATGCCCATCAACAGATAAATGGATTTTTAAAACATGATATATATACATGATAGAGTACTACCCTACTATAAAGAAGGATAAATTTTAGTCATTTTCAGGAAAATGGATTTTAAGTAAAATAAATCAGACACACAAGCTTAACTATCACATGGTTTCTCTTATATAAGAAACCCAAAGTATAAATGAAATAAGAGCAAAATAAAAGATAGATAATAGAAAACAGGAAGATAGATGTTTTGCAAAAGGGAAGGAGAACAAGAGATGGAGAAGAGGAGCAGGGGAGGGAAAAGGGACATAAAAAGAACTAAGATATGTTAGGTATCTCTCCCCACAATGAATGTGATCATTATGTACTGCAAACATGTACTAATAAACATAAAAATTTCAAAAAGTAATACCAGATCTGCATTGGAGGTTTTCCCCATTTTCTCTAGTTCTTTCTCATTTTCACAACTATGTCCCAATAAACATCTTGTATGCTGTAATAGACTAAAATATACCCTGCAAGAATATCAAACCATAATCCCTGATATACTCATTTTGGAAAAGTACATTGCATATGTAATTAGTTAAGGAAAGTGAGAAGATTATCTTAGATTATTTGGCTGATTCCTAAACACAAGTGGCCTTAAGAGAGAAGCAGAGAAAGATTTCACATAAATACAAATAGTGAAAAGAGATGTGAAAATTAGGGGTGTGGAGAGAGAGAGAGAGAGAGAGAGAGAGAGAGGAGCTGGTAATGCCAGGGAATGATAAGAGCCACCAAAGGCTGAAGGAGGTGAGGAACATAGTCTCCAATAGAACCTCTGGAGAGAATTTTACTCACCTGATACTTTTATTTCAGAATTTCTGGCCAGGCGTGGTAGTGCATGCCTATAATCCAAGCTCTAGGGAGGCTAAGGCAGGAGGATCACCATAAATTTGAAGCCAGGACTACAATTCAAGGTCAGCCAGGACCACAATTCAAGGCCAGCCTGGACTACATAGTGAGACCTTTTCTCAAAAAGAAAAAGGAAAAAAAACCCCACAATTTCTGGACTCCAAAACCTTGATGTATGGTGCCTGGAACTACTAAATTTATGGTAATTTGTTAGAATAATCACAAGGAAATAACATACATGTTTAATTCTATCTTGATGCTTGCTTCATTTTTTTAAATTAATTTTTTGGTACATTTTATTGGTACATTTTAGGTAAAAAATTCATTTACATTTATCATTGGGTGTTTGTACCTGTACATAATATATCTTGGTCCTTATTTTTTTCCCCATTACCTGTGCACCCTTCACCCCCTCCGCCCTTACCTATTTACATAGATTTCATTTCTTTTTTTTCTTTTCTCATACTTTTTCCTTTCCCTCTTTTCCTTTCCCCTTCCCTTCCCATCACTCCTTCGTCTTTGGACCTTTTTTCCTATTTCAAATTATCAATTATACATTTTAATCATTTTAACCCTTGTGTACACTATCAGTCTCTCACACAGTGAAACTATTCGGTATTTACATGTGTGTCCCATTTATTTCACTTAAGAGTATGGCCTCAATATGCATCCATTTAGCTATACATGACTAGTTTTTCATTATTTATGGCTGAGTAGTACTCCATTTTATTAAAAAAACATGTTTTCTTTATCCAGTTCCCAGTTGATGGGCACTTGGGCTGCTTCCAAGATTTAGCTATTAGAAACTGTGCCGCTATGAACAGGGGTACACATATATCACTGTGGTATGATTCTTTTAATTCTTTTGGGAAGATACCCAGAAGGGGAATAGCTAGGTCAAATGGGACCTCTAATCCTAGTTCTTTGAAGTATCTGCATACTGAATTCCACAGTGGTTGCACCAGTCTGCACTCCCACCAGCAATGGAGAAGGTTTCCTTTCTCCTCACAACCCTGCCAGCATTTGTTATTTGTTGATTTCTTGATAGCAGCCATTCTTTCTGGGGTGAGGTGGAATCTCAGGGTTGTTTTCATCTGCATCTCTCCAATGATGAGTGATGTTGAACAT
>NW_004624810.1:8873324-8889046 GCF_000247695.1 Heterocephalus glaber | reverse complement strand
CATGGAGAACTGTTTTCCATCCTTTTACTTTCAGTCTATGAGTTTCTTTTTGAGTTAGGTATGTTTCTTGTATACAGCATATTGTTGCATTTTCCTTTTTAATACATTCTGCCAGTCTATTTCTTTTGATTAGTGAATTGAGGCCATTAACATTGAGGGTTATAATTGAGAGATATTGACTCATCCTTGTCATGCTGTTTTATTTTTGTTGGCTCTTTTATTTCTTATTTTTCCCCCTTTCCCTTTAGTGTCTTACCTTGCCTGGTCGCTTCCCTCTGTTGGGCCTCATGGAGTTGTGGCCTTCCTTGCTTTTTTCTAGGATATTGTTTACAATTCCTTGTCATGGTGGTTCGGCGTTCATGAAATTTCTCAGGTGTTTGTTGTCGTGGAAGTATCTAATTTCCTCATCAATTTTGAAAGATAATTTTGCAGGATACAACAGTCTAGGTTGGAAGTTATTTTCTTTTAGGGCTTAAAATCCTTCAGTCTGGGCTCTCCTTGATTTGAGGGTTTGTGTTGAGAAGTCTACTGTGACTCTGTTGGGCTTTCCTTTGTAGGTGATTTGTTTCTTTTCTCTAACTGCTTGTAGGATTTTGTTATTCTGTTGGGTCTCTGGGATCTTGACTATTATATGTCTAGATGTAGATTTTTTTTGATCATGGCTAGTTGGAGTTCTATATGCCTCACTTATCTGTATGTCCAATTCTCTACCTCTGCCTGGGAAGTTTTCCACTATTACTTCTGTGAACAGTTTTTTTATGTCAATTGGGCTTTCTCTTGTTTTTTCATGGACTCCTATCAGTCTTAAGTTATTCTTCTTTGCATCATCTAGCAGTTGTTGGACTTATTTCGCATGGTCCCTTACTATTTTTAAGAAATCTCTATTTTCATGGTCTCTAATCATGATCTTGTCTTCTATATCTGATATTCTATCTTCAGATTCCCTTAATTGGCTGTGGATACTTTCAGTGGAGTTTTTGATCTCCTGAATATCTGTTTGAATCTGTTTCTTGGATTCCATTTCTTTCTTATGTTGGGTGATCATAGTTTCCATTTCTTTCTTATGCTGGGTATTCATGGCTTCGAGCATGTTTCTGAGCTCATCTATTTTTTTATCTGTTTCTGTTCTAGATCCTCTAATCATGTCTTTCACTCTGCTCACCATCTCTGCAGATATCTGGGAGATTACTTCTGCTTTGAATTTTTGTAGAGCCTCATTCATCTGTTTTGTTACTTCCTCTGCTATCAGTTCAGTGTATCCAGGTGGTTGGTTATGGGACTTTTCTATCTCATTTCCCCCAGGATTTACCCTTGGTGTGGTGGAAGTCTGAGTTTGTGCCTTGCTTAAATGTCCTCTCATTTTTTTTTTTTGGTACTGTCCTTGATTTAACTCCTGGGTTGATAGTTTGAAATTGCTTATTGTAGGTATCTTTGTTCCTTGTAATTAGTACCCTCATGGAATGATTGCTTCTCAGAGGTGTCTTCCAGATATAGCTGGTCTTTAAGTTTTGAGTCTCTAATGACTCTAAGGCTATCTCATTTTCCTTATACTAGGAAGGTTCATTGACTAGATCAGTATCAACACCTTAGCCCAAGTGATACAATCAGCAACACCATTGCATCAAGTACATCTTCCAAAATGACATTTTGTGGTAGTTATTAAGCTATCCCCTTTAGCTGTATGAATTAAATCAAGATCGAGGAACATCCCAATATGTAGTGAATAAACTCTTCAATATAACAACTTTACCCTTTGGGATGGGGAGTTAGAAGGGGTTGTGGAGGGAGGGACAGATGGGAAGAAGAATAGGGGAAGGTTATCAGTGTGGCCAGAGGACACAGGTGAGAAGGAAAAAGAGAATAATAGTAAAATAAAGAAGAACTCCAAATGAGGACCAAAACAGGGACAAAAAGGGAAGATGAACAATGTGGGAGAGCAAGAGAGTGAGTGTAGGAGAGAAAGGAAAGAGAAAGAAAGGAGAAAAGAAAAGAAAAAAAAGGAGAGGAAAACAAATATTTGCAAAGAGTAGGAAAAAAATTAAAGATAAGAGGAGCAAAAGAAAAGAAAGAAAAAAAACAAACTAATAATACTAATTTTGGGAATTAAAAAAATGAAGATGTAGGGCCTCTTTTAGTGTATGTCTCTACTGTCACAATAGACAACATGGGTAGCAGTGTGCAGATATAAGTCAATGAGTCTCAGCAAGCTAGTCACAGACCCATTAGTTTCAGGCAGATTTCTGGCTGCAAGTCCCAAGTTGGGTTCCCTGTCCTCCTTTAGGGTTGAACTACGCAGGGTTGTACTGCAGGTTCCAGCTGCCCTTCCCCGAAGATAGTCCCAGTCCTGACGGGAGGTGAAGATGACTCCAACTTACCCAGTACAGTGGTCTGGTGGTCCTGTGTCCTCTGCATCTTTATAGTGTGAAACCAGGTGGCTGTACAGAGAAGAAGGCAGAGGAACGGGGGTGGGGGAGTCCAGTGGATTGCTGCTGGGGAGCGGGCTGATTCATCGAGTTCTGCGTGACTCTCGACATTGCTAAGGCATCCGCAGACCTGCCTGTCTGCAGTGGGCTGATTCGGCACCTTCGCGTGACTCCCAACCTCATAGGGTGTCCACAGACCTGCCTGTCTGCAGTGGACTGATTTGGCGTGTTCCGCGCTACTGGCGACCTCAGTAGGGAGTCCGCAGACCTCACTTGCTTCATTTTTTAAAAAAATTTATTACAGCATGTTAATTTTATATGACAATGGGTTTATTTTGGAATGCTGGCACATGCATTTAATTATTCTAATCAGTTTCAGTTCTGTTACTCCTTCTCTCTTTCCTCTCCCATCCTGCTTGTCCCCTTTACTCATTCCAGATGTCTATCTTCTTTTTTCCTGTCCTCTCTCCCTTAGTTTAGTTATTTATATATTTATATATTATCTACTTTTCACATGTAAGAGAAATCAGGTGATATTCATCTTTCTGTGTCTGGCTAATTTCACATGATGATTTCTACTTCCATATATTTTCCTGAAATGACATGATTTCATTCTTCTTTATGGCTAAGAAATATTTCACAGTGCTTCTTGAAGATCTTATTAGCACAAATTATTCAACCACAAATGACACCATTTGTGGTTGAAGAAAAGAAGCAATAAGAGGGTGCTGTGGAACCAGTTCACCTGCTGCCTTCTTAAAAGAATGTCACACTGAGTGGTATATAAGGCACAGATAGCACTAGTATAAGACAACCCAGCTGCTAAAGGGGTGACATGGGAAGGCTTTTGGAAAATAGGTGAACAATGCTCAGAAAGAAAGCAGTGTTGGCATATTCCTGCTAAATTGTACTGGTAACTACAAAGGAGTAACGAAAAACTGAGGGTTTTTAAGCAGTTAAAAACTGAAGGTGAAAGGTAGGAACCTGATTAATTGTTCACAAAATGGAAGGGAATAAACCAGTAAACAGCACATGAAGATTTGAAAACTGAAAGTCACAGAGCTCCACCAATGATTAAATACACAGTCAAGGAAGATCTGTTGCCCTAAGGCAGGGCCCTGAGTGGAAAACCATAGAGCACTGACACATGATTCCTTCTGCTAGAGATGCTGAAGAGGCTTTGCCATACAAAGCAATAGGTATCCCTCTTGGGAGCTGTCCACACTTTCTCTTCTAGCCAGCAGCCTGATAACTAGGATTAAATCCTAACACAACCTGCACAGGGACATGGTGATCCTGGTAACAGAGGAAACAGGATATAACCCAAAGGAGAGGGAAAAGTAGCTGGTCTAAACCAGAAAGAGCCAGAAGAATTGCTCTGATATTGGCTTTAAAGAGGATTTGAGCAAAAGGACTGGAATATGACGAAATAAACAAAGTCTTATTTACTTGGGGTACTTTCTTAAAACATGAAACACAGAGAGTGGGTATTCTTGTTGTCAGAGTGGCTCTTAAAAGTCTGAGGAAAGGGACTGCCTATGATGAGTGAAGGGGGAAAGTGTGAGTTGCCTAACAGGTAGCAGAGGAAAGAATAGAGGAACTAAGAGAAGTGTGCATGCTGTAATAGATACACAAGGTCAGAATACTGACCAGAGGACTGTGTTCCACTGTAAGAATGGGACACCAAATAGCACACTTTTCAGCAAGGTCATCAAGAATGCACAGATGGGAGAGGCATCAGCCTCACTCAGAAGTTCTCTGGTGACCGTTGGAGACCTAGGCTTACTACGAGAGTGGTGGCACAAAGCTGGGTTCCTTAATATCTGTGGAGATGAGAGGACCTGCAATAACAGAACAGAGTCCAGTAGAGGTGCTTAGACACCAGAAGTAGAGAGGCCACATCACCTTAACAGCTGGCAGGATCAGAAAAGTAACCCAGAGACTTTAATAGGCCAGGTATTAATAGATTTTGCTGTCAGTAGGGGGCTGATAGACACACAGCCAACAATAATACTGCTTAATATCTACAACCGGATAAAATGGCAAGCATGGGAGAACAAGAAGCTGAAAGTGGTCACCTCAATAAAGAGCCACAACTCCACTCAACACTCAAATTTGATCCAGTTTTCAGATCCAGAATGCATTAACTCAAGTCACTTATACTTTAAAAATATATTGAAGTTTAGGCAAGATAAACATGTTGTTCAAGATCACAAGAAATAAACTAAGGAGAATATAAACTTATAAAACAACAAAATGTTAATATCTGAAGGAGCCAATAAAGTGAATATTCATAAAAATCTATAGAAGACAAGTGATTAAAAATATATAAAAATTAGTAAATAAAATAAGCTAAAACTATGATATGAAACTTAGTTAAT
Source organism: Heterocephalus glaber (assembly GCF_000247695.1). The sequence continues at coordinate 8,884,242 of NW_004624810.1, read as the reverse complement.
AAATATTTAAAATAACACACTAAACTAAAATTTGGAATTATATAAACTGGTACATCATTTATGGAGATCATTTTACTATAATTTGTAAAACATTTATTTTGAGGATCTATGAATTACACCTTAGGAATTTATGTCCACAAATCATCAGACATGTTTATAAAAGTTTATGTACAGGATGATGACAGCATAAAATACAACACTGGAAAATTAAAAAAAAATAATTCTTAATGTTTAAAAAAATTGATAAGAACATTATAATAAAATCACAAAACACTGCAACACCATTAAGAAACATATTATTGAGTTATGTTTAATAACATAAACTTCACAATATATATTGTGGTGCAAAAGTATTATCCAAAGAATAGATAAAAAATTTTTAAAGATTCATAAAATTGCAGGGGGTAGGGAGGAAGGGAATTAGACTTGGGAGATTAATTATAACTTACTTTCATTTTTTGATAAATGCACTGAAACTCAGAAAACTTAAATTTTTAAAATAGAAATAAAAGACATAGACTATTGAGAGCAGTTTTTCATGGAAAAAAGTGTGTGCGTGTGCATGTGTTGTGAATGAATCATGTTTACACCAAAATGTTACTGGTTCTTTTCTTCCTATGTTGTGATTATGCATAAGGAACTTTCCTATATACCTTGTTTTATGTTGCTTCATTTTATTGCACTTTGTAGATACTGTGTTTTTTACAAAGTGAAAATTTGTTTCAACTCTGCCTTGAGCAATTTTATCAGTGCCAGCTCTCCAGCAACATGGGCTCACTTTGTGTTTCTGTGTCACATTTGGATATTTCTGCATTTAAGATGTTCTCATTATTATTGCATCTGTTATAGAGATCTGTGATCTGTAATATCTATTGTTACTATTGTGATTTTTTTGGTGTCACAAACTATGCCCATGTTGATGGCTAACTTAACTCATAAATATGTGCATTCTGCCTGCTGCATTGACTGCCCATTCCACTGCTTCTCTCCCTCCCTATTTTCTGAGACACAGAAACATTGAAGTTAGACCAATTAATACCCCTAAAATGATCTTTAAGAGTTCAAGTGAAAGAGTCACTTATTTTTCACTTCAAACAAAAGATAAAAATGATCAAGCTTAATGAGGAAAGCCTATAGAAAGCCAAGATAGGCAGAAAGCCGGGACTCTTGCACAGGTTTGCTAAGTTGTGAATCAAATGAAAAGTTTTTGAAGGAAATTAAAAGTGCTTCTCCAAAGAAAATGTAAATGATGAAAAAACATAACTGGCTATTGCTGATGTAAAGAAAGTTTTAGTGGCCTCCTAGATAGAAGATCAAACTATCCACAATATTCCCTCAACCCAAAACCTAATCCAGAACAAAGCCCTAACTCTCTTCAATTCCATACAGAGAGGTGAGGACACTGCAGGAGAAAAATTTGAAGCTAATAGAGTTTGATTGATGAAGTTTGAGGAAATAAGCCATGTGCATAAGACAAGTATAAAATAAAGCAAAAAGTGCTGGTGCATAAGCTACCGCAAGTTATCCAGAAGGTGGCCACACTGAACAACAGATTTTCAATGTAGATGAAATAACCTTACACTTGAAAAAGATGCCACCTAGGACTTGCATAGCTAGAGAGAAGTCAATGTTTGACTCAAAGCTTCAAAGGGCAGGCTGTCTCTCTCATGAAAGCATAAGACAGTGTGTGCCTTTAAGACGATGCAATGCTTATGTACCATTCTGAAAACCTAAGGCCTTTAAGAACAGTACCAAATCTATTCTTCTTGTTATCTATAAGTAAGACCACAATGCCTGGGTGGTATCGTTCATAGTATGGTTTACAAATATTTTAAGCCTATTGTTGAGACTTAATGCACAGGAAAAAAAGATTCTTTTCAAAACCTTACAAATTATTAGCATAGCACCTAGTCACCCAAGAGCTCTGATGGAGCTGTACAATGAGATTAATGTTGTTTTTATGCCTGCTAATACAACACACATTCTTCGGCCCATAGATAAAGGAACAATTTCAACTTTCAAGTTTGATTATTTAAAACGTACACTATATAAGCTTATAGCTGTCGAAATGATTCCTCTGATAGATCTTGGCAAAGTAAATTGAAAACCCACTGAACAGGATTCGCCATTCTAGATGCCATTAAGAACATTTGTGATCATAGGCGGTCAAAATGTCAGCACTAAGTAGAATTTCAAAAAAATTGAGTCCAACCTTCATGGATAACTTTGAGAGGTTCAAGACTTCAGTGAAGGAAATAATTGCTGATGTGGTAGAAACAGCAGAAATGCTGGAATTAGAAATATAGCCTGAAAATATGACTGAATTGATGAAATCTTATAATAAGAATTTAACTGATGAATAGTTGCTTCCTAAAGATGAGCAAAGAAAGTGATTTCTTTCCATTCTTTGAGATAGAATCTATTCCTGTTCAAAACTACTGTGATATCATTGAAATGACAATGATGTATTTAGAATTTACATGAGCTTAGTTGATAAAGCAATTGACGGGGTTTGAGAAGATTGACCCCAGTTTTGAAAGAAATTCTACTGTGAATAAAATGTTATCAAAAGGCATTGCATACTACAAAGAAAAATTTCAAGGAAGGAAAAGTCAAACAGTGAGGCAAACTTCATGGTTGTCTCATAGTAAGAAACTGCTATAGCCATTCCACCTCCACCCTGATGGATCAGCAGCCATTGACATGAAGACCAGACCCTCCACCACTAGAAGGATTACCACTCACTGAAACCCCAGATAACTGTTAGCATATTTGGGCAGTAAAGTATTTTTAATTAAAGTATAGGCATTTTATTTTTAAACATAATGATGTTGCAAACTTAATAAAGTACAGTATAGCCTAAAAATTTATTTGCACTAGAAAACCAAAAAACAATGTGTGATTCACTTTATAGTGATATTCACTTTATTTTGATGTTCTGGAAAAAAACCCTGCAATATTTCTAAGTTATGCTTGTTTTATATTTTGTTCTATTTTAATTATCTTTGAAATGCACCTGTAGAAACAAACAAAACATGTTTTAAAAAAAAATAAGTCCCCCAATTCCAAAATGCTTTTCAAGATCTCCCTGCGTGCACCTGACAGCTACTGGGTAAGGATTTGTTAGCATTTGTATAAATCCTTTATGCTCGAAATTAACTTATTCAAGATGCATTCTAATATTCTTGATCTCTAAAACAATAATTCCATTGCTAAGTATGAACTAGTTTATACAAATAATGAAAGCGCACAAGTAAAACTGAATATTGTAATGAATAGAATAGAATTTATATGACATATTTAGCTGTATACAAATTTTTATTTTGATGCTCAATAATTTAAATTATAAAGGTTGTAGAAGTACTATAATTGGTATTTTTTGCATAGCCAAACTAATTTTTCCTTAGGTTTTATTTATTATTAGTACAGATTTCAAGTTTTAACAGTCGCATTTGCTGTTTAGCTATCGTCATCAATATAATCACTTTCACACTGATCCTGATGCATCAGAAAAATCAGAGTCTGAAATTCTTGCACTGCTGACTCCTACCCCACGTCCCACAGCTGATGTCACTTATGCTCATGTTATCACAACAATCCCAGAAGTTTTTGAGCAGCTTGCTGTTACCTGCACACTGCCTGGTGTCCTAGGAGCACCAGGCCACTCATGACTTTCAGGACTTATGAATTTGGAGAATGAAGTCATAGCTTACCCATCTCAGGATGCTAGTTCAATAAGCACAGATAGGTAGAAAGTGGTAGGAGATAAATTAAGGAATGTTTCTGTACCTCTGGCTCTTAACAATCTGAGAACTGAGAGACTTGCATTAAAGAACATGAAAAAATACTGTTAATTTAGACTCTTTAGGAATCTAAAAGACTACAGCTATTTTATCCTCAGGGTCAGTATTAAACTCAATTTAATTCAGGACTGAAGCAGACACTCGGCAGAAAATATTTCTACCCATCCATGGCTATAATTAATTTAGGATACACCAAAAACCCCTTGATTCCCCAGTGGGAAAAAAACAGAAGAAAATACTAATACCAAAGAGAGTTTACCCAAAGAATAAGTGGAAATTGTAAGCAGATTAATAGAATTCTAGGTCTGGGCCTTGGAGATCAATTATAGCAAGACCCTCATTTTCTGATGAGCCCTTTGAAATCAAGAGAAGCTATATTATAGAGGGTATAAGTATATTGCATAGTAATTTACTAAATCTCAGAACATTGAAACCAGAAGTAAGCTTGAAATTTTAAAGAGATCATATGTGGGCAAAAATAATGAATGTAAATTTTGTGTACTGATGAGTTAATTCAATTGAACCTGTGACCCTGAAAATGTCTTAGAAAAACAAAGGTTTAGGTAACTATGAAATGATAGGTGTTCAATGAATTATTAGGGAAACCTGGTAGTATTTGATGATAATATTATGACATACTCAACAGACCCCTCGACAGGAGTCAGAATATGCGGGCTTCCTTCTATTTCACTAACCGTTTGTATGGTCTTCAACAAGATAATGAACTTATGAGGAGATCCCCTAGACACTAGAGTGTAAAAGAACTGAAAAGGTCATCTCTAAAGCCCCAAATTCCACACAATATCATGGAGTCCCACTACCTGCAAATGTTTTGAAGGCTCTGAATACAAACATTAGATTAAGCATATCCTACCATTTCCACACACACAAAAAACACCTTAGATCATTTTCAGTACTATCACTTTTTATCAAAAACTGAGTTGCCATGTAACATATCCTAAAATGTTGCATCATATAATCTCTGATACCAATTTAATATATATGTTATAGAGTAATAAAATTCTAACAAATGATGAAAATATCTCATAATAACAAAGCAACAACAAAATACATTAACCATTTACTCCTATAAATAATGAGCTTACAAATTACAGAACTGGTTTGGTAAAGCTCATGAAAATTTTCACAACTAAACATTAAAATTCAGATGTTTAAAAACTTCCTCTCCAATTACAACTGATACATGTATTTTCTTATCAACATAAACTGTAAGCAAGATTCTGTTTACCCACTCTTCCAATACCAGTCAATTAAAATGTTTTGTAAAAAATAAATCACTCCTTATCAAATCATATCAAGAACCAGAAGAAGATTCTTAATGACTCCCTGAACCAGAGAGAAAATACTTCCGTAATGGACTTCAGGAAGTTAACCTTGCCTGAAATGTTTCACCCTCCCTTATTCATTCCAGTATACTCACAGTAGTACAGTGCATGCTCATCTAAATACTACATCCTATTCCAGAAACAAAAACACACAAAATTTTCCCCCTGGGACACAGTTTTAGTTTAGCCTCAACAAAAGGATTTTTTTTCTAAGACTAAAGTCTAATTTTATACCATTTCTTCAAAGACTGAGTATTATTCATTAAAATATTCAACCACCTGGAAAAAGTAATAATTGAACAAGTGTGAAAGGCTTTCTAAAAATAACAAATCATTCCAAGTTTTTAAAAAGTGAATAGGATTTTCTCTTTTCTGTTAATTTATCTAGCAATATTAAAGTTATAAGAACATTCTTTTCCATCAAGTATCTGACTTCCCCAAAGACTGCCCCACTCCTAGACATTTATCAAGAAATAGTTCAGATGTTTCGGCTTTTTTCACTTAAAGTTTCAGGGCAATATCCTTCCATTGATTTTTTTATGTGACTCTGATTAACTCCAGTGGGAGTCCTGCACACAATTCAGCAGTTCAAATTGATCCCTAGCTTAGCAGTCTATGCCCCTTCTATAGAGATATTTTATGGTTTCCAATTCCCAAGTCATTTATTTCTAAGTCATCTACTCAAATCTTCAGAGCTTTCTCCCTATCTCCTCTAAGATCTGAAAGTGTAAATTTTTAAAACTTGGATAAGACATTTCTAGTTGCAATCTTAACTTATTGCTTTAACATCCAGTTCTTATGGACTCAATTGCATAGAAGATACATAACACTATTACTATCCCTGATTTTCCAAAAGAAACATTTTAATAATCTTAGGAATAATTCATAATGTATAGCAAGTCTGTGAATGACAGCAAGTACTTGTATATTTTTTGTTCTGTTATCAAAAGAGACAAATATAATTTGTTCTTTTCACAGTTGGGAATTGTGTCTTCAAGTAACAGAATCTATGAGTTAATATCTCACTTATTAAGCCCCCTGGAAGCAGAAGTTTCAGTGTTTTTACATTATCTGCTGGAAGATATTAAAACTCTAAGTTGGCTTCCCTGCTTCTTTGTTGGCTGCTTTTCATTGTCACAGAACAGAGCACCTCCATCTTCTTTCCCCCACACCATCTCTCTCTCAGGATGAACAAAGAGTACAGACTTTAGTTCATGGTTTATTCCCTGAAACTAGGAGTTATGAGTAGAACTCTAACTTTCTTGCTCACATTTCAATCATAAATTTGAACAAATTCAGAGTTTTGTTGAACTCTGAATGAAGTAGGAGAAAACAACATGGAGAAGCCAGTCAGTAGTGTCTACAGCTGGAACTCTTTCTTCTACCACAACAGAAACAACATTTATCAACTATTTTGGATTAGTCAGGTAAAGTTCCAGACAAACATACAGAGCATGTGTGTATAGAGAAGTCACACTCAGAATGATAAGCAAGAAGCGGGATCAAAACATATGTTTATGTTTAAAGAATTTTATCACAGTAAAAGACACATTGCTGTTAATTCCCCTGAATACTCAAAATATTCCCCCTTGCTTATAACAAAATTATCCCATCATTCTTAGCAATAAGTTTTGCATTAATAAGGGGTTTTAAAACATTTTTTAACATTTTCTATATTTTTGATCACCCCTTGTATCACATTTTCTTTTATATGTGGAATCTAGAAAAAAATGACAATAGGAAAGTAGAGGAGATACTATTAAAGAAGAGGAAGAGGATGGGGGAGGGAGTGGGGTAGAGTAATGAATAGGGGATAGGTAAGATCAAATTATGCTTGCATTTTGAATATGCTATAATAAAATTCATTTTTCTCTATTCTTAGTACATGGTAATAAGAAATTTATAAAGAATTAGGAGTCAACGTGCACAAATAAAAGATGAAAAATGTCAAAGCATGCCATAGAAAATCTACAGTTGAATCAACAAGTCCCAATAAGCAAGAAAATAACTACATAAAACTACACATGGCACAGATGAGAATTCAAGTAGTAGTTTCACAAGAAGAATCTAATAAATTAAATTACAGTACTAAGCAATATACTTGCAACATTATTTCCAATGAACTCAATAAAAATTTCCAGTTAGTATTATTGGGCATATCACATTGGGGTTTCACTCCGAAGTATAGCTACAAAATAAATAAATATATATTTATGTATTCATTTATTCTCTGGTGAAAAATGTACGTATCCAGTGAAAATTTTATACATTAATGTTTATAGCAGCTGTACTCAGACTTTCCATAAACTGGAAAAAAATGTCTCCCAATTGGTAAATGGATGAACCAAATGTGTTAAATTTATACAATAAAAAAGTATTCAGCAACAAAATATAACAAACTAGTGAAAAATTAAAACTTGAGATGAACCTGAAAACATTATGCTAAGTAAAAGAAGTTATATATTAAAAACTACATATCATGTGATTTCTTGTACAATATATGAAATTTCAGAAAAGAAATAATTATAGAGTTCTTCATTGGTGAGCCCAGATTGGAAATAGGAGCAGAGATTGACTACAAATAAAAATCACAGGATTTTCTTGTGTTGATGAGAGTATTCTAAAACTGGATTGTGGTGATAGTTGCACAACTATATACATTTACTAAAATTTAGCATTGAACTGTATACTGTATTTACATTGAGAGGATTGTATGGTATATAAATTATACCTCTTAAAACTGTCTTCCTCCTTCCACAGAAAAGGTGATGTGGCTTCTACTTTGGTTCTTGTTCTCCCCCCTCCCCCACTCTATCCATCCCCATCTTCATGTTTGCTTTGGAACCAGCCATTATGTTGTAAGAAAGCCCACACATGTTCTAACCAAAGCCCATCCTAAGTTGACAACCAGTACCAATTGCCAGGTTATAAAGTCCACAAGTCTCTTGAGGATTTCTCCACAGCTGAGAATTAAAACACCATGGAGCAGAAACTAAGCCTCTTTTCTATGCCTTGTTTGAGTTTCTGGCCCCCAGAAACCATAAGAGAACAAATGATGTTTGCTGATTTAAGCCACAACATTTTGGAGTAATTTGCAACATGGATGCCTAACTCACATTGACACTAATGAAATCACCACACAAATGAATGTAAGATGATGACTATAACAAGTTATAAAATGAAAAGGTAACTGAAGCAATGAGAATATAGAAGTGTAAAGTAAATTTATTTCTTACAATAACACAAATATTCAAAAAGTCAGTAAGGGTTTATAGCTGGCCTATGCTGGATGAATGGGCACTAAATGTGGTGAAGGGGAAAATGTAAAATGACTTTGTCAGAGAGTATGGGAAGGTAAACATGAGCCCTATTCTGTCACAACTATGTATATGGCCTTAAACAGGTAATCTTTCTAAGCCTCAACTTCCTTGTACGTAAAATGGATATTTGGAAGGATTAAATGAGAGAGTATATGTTAAACATTTACCATAGGACTTAATTCAATTGATGTTAGTTTTTATTTTGATTATCTCAAAATGCTTGGGTTGTCATCAGTAGTATGGTCCCAAATAATCTCTACCAACAAGGCTAGCACTTAAACATAGGTTCAAGAGACTTGGAAATAAGTCCTTTGAAGTTCATCTTGTGCACTCATTTATTTATGGGGTACAAGTATTCTCTTTTTGCATTTTCTAATTTCTGGGCTCCCTAATTAATTGCTTCATTTCACTTGTGGAAAATAACCATAATCAAAAGTTGTAGTTGTTGCTAAACAGTTAAAGGATGAGGTTTTCATTTGTTTATTATATATAATTCATGAACTTCAATAGCAAAACTATTTTAGATCATGTCTTCATTCTGTCATTTTCTTTTTGCTGGACTGTTTATCAAATGATAGTTTTTTCTACATGTCAAGACGTGAAAATAATACAAATTAGAGGAATGGAAGAATAAAGTTGATTTATTCTCTTCCATTAAAATTATTGCATATTTGTGGTCCAAAAAGCTCATCAGAAAGCCAGTGGGTAATAAGCAGCTGTGAGCAGCCATGGCCTGCTGCTTATAGCTAGAGAGGACACCATGAATCAGATTCATTTGATGTCATCTTTTGCTGTACTTTGCTGAATGACTTGAGAGGTGAATGAAATGAGATGATAACCTCTAGTTAGAAACACGTGTGCATTTAGAGCTCTGCATTTTACTGCTACTTCAAGGACATCAGCAAAGAAATGTCATCTGAGGACATTTATAAAATAAAGAACATCTTTCTAAGATTTAGTGTGAGTCTTATCTATATCTTACCTATCTTTTTGTCCCTAGTGCCTTGCTTGATTCCTAGATCATAAGTGGCACTTGATTAATGCATGCTGAACTGAATTTAAGTATCAGGTCAGAAAGTAGGCTCAAAAACTTTTGAAGAATTCTCTGTAGAGCCTTGAGAATTCTCTGTAAAGCCACACTATACTCGCTGCTATAATTTTGTCTCTATCCAGACCTTTTCCCTGACAAAGACTATACAGAGCAGCATGGTAGATAATAGCAAAGTCTGTAGAACAAGGCTGATTGAGTTCAAATCAGTTCTGTAACATTGGCCAATCACTATGTCCCTGTAGTTTGTCTCTTATTTTCTTGCCACTGAGAAAAATACCCAATCCCCACAACTTACAGGAAGAGAGGTTTATTTTGGTTCAAAGTTTAGTCCACCATCAGCCTGATCCAAAGCAGAAATAATAAGGCAGAGGGGTATAATGGAGGAAAGCTGTTTCACCCATGACAGCCAAGAAATAGTGAGGAAAGGGAGGAGCCACGGAAGGAGATATGCTCTTCCAGGTCACGTCCTTGGTGACCTATCTCCAACTACGTTTCACCTCCAAACTACGATAGAGATTAAGTGATTATTCTCTTCAGTTCAGTGAGCTCTAAACTCATTTGAGGATTAAATAATACATCCATAATCCAATCACTTTCAAAAAGCCTCACCTCTGAATACATAAGGTTTGGGGGACATTCTAGATCAAAATTATAACAACCTACACAATGGAGACTATTGTTGCCTACCTGTTATGGTTATTGTGAGAAATAAATTCCTAAATTTATGTAAAGTAAGTAGACTGAAGCTGACATACAATCAAACAATTATTGTGGTCATAATGATGAGCAACAAATCTGCTATTGTCCTGTGAATATAGCCCAGGGCTGTGTCCCTTTGCCAACTGTTTTCAACCACAGAGACCACTGAAGCAGAGTTCTTTTTGCACTCATACATTCTGAGAAGGATGGCTGAAGAAAGTTTTCTTTCCATTAGAGCTTAGAGTGGTGTATAGAGTCACACTGATAATCCTTGGAAAGTCCTGTTGTGAACAAAAAGACCCTTACTTTATTTTGTTAGCATTTACTTTTTTGCCAATTTGGTTTCAGTTAATGACAAACATGTCCTGAAAACTCAACAAGTCTTTGATTCTGTTCTCATTAAATTAAGCAGTCTTATGGTATTTATACACAGTGGAGTGCTACTCTGCTATAAAGAAGGAGAAATTTGAGTCATTTGTATGAAAATGGATACAACTGGAGATCATAATGTTAAGTGAAATAAATCAGACAAGCTTAAATATCTTATGATTTCTTTTATTGAGAAACCCAAAATATAAGTAAAGAACAAAATAAAAAATAGATAATAGGAAATAGGCACAAATCTTTTGCAGAAGGAAGGGGACCAAGCGATGGAGGTAGGGGGAAGAAGGGAGGAGAAGAGGATGAAAAAAGAATTAA
>NW_004624810.1:8798803-8846116 GCF_000247695.1 Heterocephalus glaber | reverse complement strand
TAAACTTATATTGCACACTATGAAAATAATAACATAATTTCTATCTGAAAAAGATGGAGAGATTAAACCTCAAAATGTAAGCCAAAAAATCACACAATAACTAAGGAATAAATCTAGTGTATAAACATAGAGTCCTCGTTTTAAAGAACTCATAATACACAATAGGACTCTATCTGCCAACAATTCCTAATGATACAATTGAAGACACTGCAAAATAACTATCTTTAAAATAAAAATAGACGACATGACAGGAATCCAAGACACATAAAAGAAAATGAATTTATGGAAAGGAAGGGTAAATTATTTTTAAATAGGAATTTGTAGAATGAAAAATCTTGCAACTTCTCCTGACTTCCATTTGCAGTTATCACAGTCAACCAGATGAAACTTTATGCTAAGAACAACTATTAAAACTGACAAATAGATTTTTAAGTTTTCTTGATGCTATTTGAGGATGAAAGAGGCAGTAATGAACCATTCTCTAGGGAAGGAAATGAAAAAGGCAGGAGAGCACTGCATTTGGAGCCATTTTTCTTGGATATGTAGTGCTTGAACCAAAAGAGGTGTCTGACAGAATCAGGAGCTGAATAGAACTTTGAACAAATTCATGTTGCTAAAGGAACAAAAATTGGAGGAGATAGTTCATAGTAAACATTTTGGCTTTCATTTGGGAATACAAAGAATACACAGTAGAAATGAGAGTCTATCATAAAATGACAGATTTTAGAAGAAATAAAGTCATACTTTGATTGAATTAAGGGTGATTTGGAATTTTCAGTCACCTGAAATGAAAGATAACAACATAATATACTTAAATTATCTCTATTAATATGTATGAAACATAAACTATGCATTTAAATAAAAAAGATAACGAGACAACACAGCATAATCACAACTAAGAAAAAAGATAAAAGAAACAGACAACAGGAAATAATAGAATTATGTGAAGCAAATTTTAATAAAATCAAATAAGTAAAAGACACAAATAAAATATTGACATATGATTAAAAATTGCAAGTGAATATCAAATGAAAATTCTGGATATGCAAAATGCAATAACTGAAATCAATAACAATATATAGGTTTATAGCAAATTAATCACAGATGAAAACTAAGTCGGACACCAGAAAACAGAGCAGAAGAAAATATCCAGAATGAAGAACAGAGAGAGAAAAGCACAGAGCAATAGAGAAAAATACATTGGAGACTCATATGGCACACAGTGAGAAGTTCTAGCAAATGTGTAACTGGACTCCCAAAAGAAAAGGACATCAGGGCAGAAAAATGGTTGAAAAGTCTATGGTTAGCATTTTTCCATAACTGTCCAAAGTAGCTAAGCAACAGATTTAAGTAGCATTAGGAATCCAATTAAGCTTTTGTAAATAAGAAGAGTAAGAAGGGTAGATGGGAGGGGAAGATAATGAAGAAAAAAGAAGAATCAAGATATATTATGTACAGGTATAAATTCTCTACCATGAATGTGATCATTACATGTACCAAAAGTATACCAACAAAATTAATTTTTTAACAAGAAACGATAAATGCAAAGAAAACTATAGACACATAAAAATGAATTCACTGAAGAATGAAGGATCTCTTAAAAATCATAAAATTATCTGTCGGGAAGGAAAAAGGACTAGCTTGATGGAATTGTAATAACTCATTGATGACTTTTTCAATGAAAATAATGAAACTGGAAGACATTGAAATAGATTTTTCAAAGCATCAAGGAAACTACCAATCTTCAATTCTATTATCAACGCTAATATCTTTGGATAATTATTTTAATTTAGGATATTTTCAGACCAAAAGAAGATTTCTTGTCAGTAGACCCACTGATGGTGGCAGTGGACTCCACTGGTGGAAATATTTCAGGCAGAAAGTCATGGTGATTGAGAGCAGATGAGGGGGCTTCTGGATGTTGGAAAAATTCTATATATTGCCCTAAATGGTATTACCTTGTAATAATTCATTAAGATTTTTTTACTTTGTGTAGATACATTAAACAGAGAATTAATAAACTGGATATAGATCTAAACAAACTACTCAGAGAACAGCAGAGGAAATAAAGAAACATAAATGGAGGGGACGTTTAGATATGCAGAGGCTAGAAAGTCTAATAGCAGGCACAAAAGGAGAGAATTGAGAGAAGGGAGGAGGCACAGGCTTCAAAGAGATAATGGCTGAGAAAAGATTAATATGAGATAAATCAGAGCCTCTGTGTTGAATGATAGCAACTGTCAGTCTAGAACTCTATACCATACCAACTTACACATCAATGAAGATATTTGTGTTCATTCATTCGCATGTTTTGTTGTTGCTCTTCAACAACTACTAGTGAGCACCTACTATGTCTAGATATGGGTGAACGGTATTTTTTTTTCAGTATTAAGGATTAAACACAGGGCCTTCACACTGAGCTACATCCCCAGCCCTTTTTTTATTTTGAGACAGTCTCACTAAATCACTAAATCACCCAGGCTGGTGTCAAACTTGTGATTCTTCTCCTGCTCAGCCTTCCACAGTGCTGAGATTACAGGCATCTGCCATTATGCCCAACTCTGGGGTGGTACTCTTAAAAACAAATGATGTCCCTTCTTGAACATTTTGAGAGCTCAGAATCCAAAATGAAGCTCATGGGTCTAGAATAAGGGTGTCACCAGGACTGGTTTCTCCTGAGTCTCCAGGGGGATCTGTTCTTTGAACCTTCCAGCCTATACAGCTGTTGGCATTCACTGCCTGTGTCCACACTTTACTCTCTTGCTTTCTTCAATCATATTTCCTTCTCTCCTGCTATGATTCCTTTTTACTCTCTTTTATAAGTACCCTCATGATTACACTGACATCTCTCAGATAATCAAAGATAATTTCCCTATCTCAAATATCCTTAATTTGGCCACATCTGTGAAATTCCTTTTGTTACATTTAAATGGTCCAAGGAGAATTAAAATGTGGACATTTTATAATGTCATTATTCAGCCTACCACAGAATGTTTGCATTTCTGTTGCACTGTCCACTGAAGAGAAATATTAGAGTATAAAGTATTCATTGTACCCAGCATTAGATGATGATCTCCAACAGTGTTTCTAAATTTTATTTATACTTTCACCAGCAGTGTTTGACATCATCACCAACCCTTTGTTGCCATCACTCTTGGTTTAGCTACTCTTGTGGATTTGATTGTAAACAAATAAAGACTATATTCATTTTACTACTAATAACCCTTTGCAGAAAGAACAAGTCCACTGTATAGCAAAGAAAATGGAACCAACAAAGAAAAGTAAATTAAAGATGAAACTCAAAGGAAAGAAAACTTTTCTAAAACTTTTCTAAATTATAATTAACCTGGGAAGTAAAAACAGTGAAATTAATTTTTAAAATCAAATAAGTAGGAAAGTCGACATTTTCTAAGGTTCTTATGTTGTTCAAGAAGAGAACAGATAAAAAGTATTGGAGAAAAGAGGAGGGAGAAACTTACTTTGCCAGGGATTAAGAAGAGAAAGAGGGTATTTCAGAAAGGTAAACCATCCTGTGTAAATAGACAGAGCCCAGAAGGAACCTAGCACATTTCTAGCAGGGCAACATGTCTCATGTCACTGAATCCAAAGGCTTTATGAAGGGTGATAAGGAAGATGAGGCCGAAGCTGGACTAGTAAGCTAGGGAAAGATGTGTAAGGCTATTTCAGGAGATTTTTAGGAGTCTATACTTTATTTGTTTGACCAATGAAGAGCCTTAACCTGTTAAAAAATTAAAATCACAACTGATAGAACTTGTATTGTTTTTAATACAAGTATGCTTTTTAATATCAATGTCTTGTAAAAATTTAAATGAATCACTAAATAGTTAAGTAATTGTTATAATGACCAATCCACATAGTAGCAATTTACTATTTCATCCAAGATACTGTGCACGTATGTTAGAAGCAAAACTAAGATCATTTCCTCTAAATCCAGGTAACTTATAAGGTTGGTGGTTGTTAAGAGAGAGGAAAGGAAATGAAGGAAATTGATATTAGAGGCAAAGATACTTTATGTTTCTTAAAGTGCTAAAAAAATGCCTCTAGGGGTTGTTTATCCTGCACTACCTAACACTTTCCCAACACACACACACACACACACACACACACACACACACAATGTCCCTTACCACTATTTGGCTTCCATGTTGCTAAGCAAATGTTAATCAAGGGGAACAAAATATTCTATGTTACAGCACGATTTCATGCTGCCTGTTGAGAACTTTCTAAATTTGTTAAAGATAACCACGTATCAAACTTCTGAAACCAACCCCACAAATAACTGTTAATACCTTATGGACTTTTAAACATTTCCTATTTCTTATTGTATTTTCATATTTATTTCTACCAAATTATCCAAAAGAATACTACTAAAGATAGAAGTAAAATGTGTGAAGCCCAAGCCCCTATGATTATTATGACTTTACATGGTATAGTTCAATCCTGCCTCTAGTGCTATAATCACAGGCTTAATTAGAACCACTGAATCTTTTTCGTCTATATTTCTATCCAAGTGTGTATCATTTGTTGAAAGATGAGTGTCTCATATTTCAAGGAGCACAGATGTGCCTCTCTTTTTCAGCTATAATGATGGAAAACTCCAGTAAGCAATTAGTTTGTGAATGAATTTTACAGAATGCCAACTGATGGTGCAAAATTAATTCATCCTTCAGTTAACAACAAACATCATCCAAATGTCCCCCCACCTGGATAAGTATGATGACAAACACAAGACTTGGAAAAACAATGTATTTACCAAGTTCTGAAGCAATATTCAATCATGACAATATAACAGATTTTTATGAGGACAATACATCAGAATTTAATATGTTGCAGTGTATCACAAACTAGAACATTGTACTGTTACAATATTTCAAAGAAGCAATCTTGTTATGAAAATTATTTTGATCTCAGGAAGAGCAAATTGGAAATTTCTAACTTATAAATATTATTCATACCTTGAGTAGCTGAGTATGTCATTATTAACCCATCATTTCCTATCTGACTCAGTATTTACAACTATATACATACTTAAAGATCTAAAATAATAAGTTTTACTATATTTGAATTTTAGCCTAAATTCTAAGTTATCTACAAATAGATAAATCAGAAATGGTTTGAGACATTATTATTTGTGAATGGAACAGTCTCTAATTACTCAATTACTGCATCACTGTGGCCTCCAAGATAATCAATGTGTAAATATGCTTACCTTTGTACACAATGTCTGAAAGGAAGAAATTTCCCTTCTGATATCCAAGCTCAGCCCATCCGTGTTAGTACTCTGTGGCTGCTGTAAAAAAATTACTTCAAACTTCATGCCTTAAAGCAACAATATTTCATTCTCTCCTCAATTCTTCTAGCTTCTGGTGGCTCCAAGTGTGCCTTGGCTTGAGGTCACATCACCTTGTCTCCTTCCATGGGTCTCTTCTCTGAGTGCCTGTCTCAAAACTGTCTCTGCCTTTCTCTCACAAGGATACCTGTGACAGTGTTTAGGGCCCACCCAGACAATCCAGGGTAAACTTTTCCTCCCCAGAGCCTTAAATCTATCACATCTTTTATCACATAAAATCACAGGTTCCAGGAATTTGACATGGATATCTTTTGGTACTATTTTTCAGCCTACCATCTATCTGTGTTTTCATTCCATATTTTTCTGCCATTTCTGAGATTCTCTCCTTCGGTTCTCTCCTCTCACTCTGACTCCCTCACCCTTTCCCTTGTATATTTGCCTTCTTTCAGTGGCTGTTTCCCACATCACATAACCATGTGATATTAGTTTTTTAAGGATGTCACAACAAAGGATATCTGTGAGGTTAAAACCTACTTTCAAAACAGTATTTAGACATTCTTTTGCTTTTGCACTCTAATTTTCTTATGAGCATACAGGAAAGTTTTCCAAAGGATACATGATATATTACATCATAGCATAAACAAAGGAGCTACTAATATTTTACCAAGCTGAATACTAAAAAAAAAATTACAAAAAATAAGACAATGCCACTTTTCTCACTAAATTTTTATTTTTGAATAAATTTTAATTCTAGCTATTTTTGTAAACTATCTTTGATGGAAATTTACTATTGTTATTTTTAAGAACTATGATACTTTTTCTTTCAGTTTTAATTTGTAACATGATACTGGTAGATACAACGCATGTAAACAAAAACTCTTTAAGAGGTCCTTAGAGTGTTTAAGATTGCAAGTTCCCTAGGATCAAAAAGTGAAAAACACTGACTTAAAAGAGCATCTTCCTCTATGCTGTAGGAAAGCAAAAACAAAAAACATTTTCTTTTTTACTACTCTATTGCATCATGCAGTACAGAGAACATCCCTGATATGGTGTCACAATTAGGCATCACCTTGGAACACAAACACACTCACAAACACATATACTCAACAGAATAAGAGGAATCTGAGCAACAGCTACCTAGATAGACAACCTGTGAATCTACGGATACAATCCCAAAGTTTTTATTTTCTTTTTAACTTCTATCCTACACCTACCCCTAAGTCCAAACAAGAATTATCTTCTCTCAATTCCTAGCCTTTGAGAAAATAAGATCTCTCTATATTTTTTTCTGGAACTAACCTCCATTCGAAGGGATTCATGACATACTCCATCAGTGACCCTCATATTTCTGAGGCCTCTGTCCTAGGTTTCTTTACATGAGGCTATTTCTCAGGAGTATGGCCTTGTTCTGGGATGGCAAATATATTTCATAGCGAGTGTCAACTCTAATATATTGTTAGCAACTGGCTGGAATATTATTAGGAAGCTATTTCCTGGCTTAGCAAGACAAATGCCATAGTTGATTAGTGGTCTACCCTGGGTACAGAAGAAGTTTTAGCTCATGTGTTGTGCTTTTGCTGATCCTGTGAAATCAACTGGATTTGCTGAGGTCAAACAGATGTAGAGCAAGACAATAAATGTCCAGTCCATGTAAAAACAACATAGAAATTAACTACTATGATGTAAAATAACAAGTATCAGCAGTAATACCTCCCTCAGAAACACAGTTGATCTGCTTAAAATATAAGCATACCTTTTATGAGTCAAAGAGACAAATGCATGAGAATCTTGGACTACTTTGGACACTTATTATAACATAGCTTGTGAATCTATGTATCTAAAGACAATTTTACCTACATGAACTTAGATGACAGATACTATTGATGTTGTCATTTTCAACAACTTGACCAGAATTTTCTTTCAGAAACAATCTTCTCAGAATGGAATCTAGGGTGATGAATTTTAAGAACAACAACTGTGGCTCTTAACAGCTCCCAGATGTTGCATTATTGCTGGAAAAGTATGCAGCATCTGCTACAAGTGCTCAATTTCTTTATAATATATCATCTTATAGGTATAATTGATAACAGATGAATAGAGAAAAAGCAGAAGATGAAGGAGGTGAGGAAGTTAAGGAGAAAGAGAAGGAGGAAATGTAGAGAAGAGAAAAAGCAAGAGAAAAAGGAGGATACAAGTTGTTCCTAGAGACTTGAGCCAGTCTGGGTTTTTCTTTGCTTGGCAGGAAGCATAGACACTATATATTTCTCCAGAAACTGTTCCTGTGACTATCAGCTCTGCAGTGACACGCTATTGCCACAGTAGTGGTACAAGCTGGCAATATACTTTTAAATCACATTTTTTTAGTGAAATAAAATAATTTTTAGCTCTTCTGAGAACAGAATCCAAGCACTGACAAGAATACTAACATGTTCCTCTGCTGATTTGCCTTTTTGTCATTTTGCCTGAGAGTTATACTAAGGAGAAATATAAACCAAACCACAAGTGATGCCTGGAGCTAATGAGTCTGGCTCTAAATACAGCATGGTGAAGAAATTTGAGAAAAAAAAAATAGAAAAGACTAATATAGAGTTTGTTCCCTTGGAAACAAAAGAATACTTTCTGCTTTGGGGAAAATATACATACAGAACAATATTCACAAAGATATGGCTTTAAAATGAAAATCTGACAACACAGACACAAAAAACACTAGTGAGGAATAAGTGGACTGTAAATAGAGAGAAATAATTTTATAGTTTTAAAAGTATTTGCATATGTTTAACTCCATATGCAAGACTACAAAGACCATATTCAAAATGATAAAATGACGTGAACCTAAAGTGATGCTGCTAGTCCTTGCTTTCCTAAGAAAGGTTACAGTTGACAGTGAGGGGAATCTTGCTCCTCACCCTTCAATGAAACCTGAAAAAAATCAAGAGACTTTTAAACTTTTTTAGTAGTCAAAAGGAAAAATATAAGAGAGCAAGAAATGTTCTAAAACAAATTATTAAAAGAATGGCTCTTTAGGATTTAGACTAAGAAAATGGTGATTATTAAGAACAAATCTGAGTTCCTTAAGATTGATTCTTGAAAAACTTTCCCCTTGGAAGACTGATAAATTTGAATTCTGTAAATTTGAGTTTGATAAATAAGATGGCATTCTTATCTTCTTCTTGCATACAAGAAATATAGTATTAAAGACAATAATATGCAAAAAGTATTGATTGTCTCCTATACAATAAATGAAACAGACTGTTAGATGTTTTCTAGCTCCAAAAGCTTTAAGTCTAGGGTCCCAGTGAATCAAAGTCACACGCTTATAACAGGAATAGAACCCTGATTTTCTCTTAATCAATCTTGATATTCACTTGAATAAAACCAGTTAAATTTACCAATTTGTAGTGACAGGTGATGGTAGACAGAATGTGGAATGCAAGATATAATTTTTGGGGGTGGGTGGGTACTGGAGATCGAACTCAGGTCCTTGCACTTGCACAGCAAACAGCAAAACCACTGAGCTAAATCCCCAGCCCACAAGATATAATTTTTAAAATGATCTCAACTAGATTGAACAGCTTTTTCTCCATGATATCCCCAGGGCATAGCACAAAGACTGCCATGCAGATCTTGCAAACTTACTTTTCTTTGTGGCAAAGTATACATATCACTAACTCCCCATGTGGGAAGTAGTCATTATACTGCAAATGTACTAATAAAAATAAATAAATAAATGCAAACTTTATTGAAAGAATGAATCAATTAATCAAAGCCAACAAAATGAAATTTAACAAATAAAATTAATTTGTTCAGATAAAGAAAAGACTAAACCTGGTTTGATAGTAATTTAGATAAATATCAAACAATTGCAGTTCATTACTAACTCAATTTAAGCCAAGAATCCAATTAACAGAGGTAAAATACCTAGCAAAATTAATTTCACTGCAATTTGTTCAAGTCAAAGTAGTAAAATGCAGAACAATTATTCTTGTGGCAATAGGCCATTAGTATGGATGCTTTAAAGACCCTTCATTGGCTAGATATTCTGATCCTATGATCCTGACGGTCTTGCTCCCCCCCCTTCTCCATTTTACTTTTAGTGTAAATACTAAATTCCATCTGGACATCACCTTCTGAAATTGACATTGGCAAACTAGTTGTTCAACTGTTCTATACTGTCTGGGTAGTCAGAAAATTAATAGATATGGGAATCTTGTCAGGGGATATAATTGAAGTATCTGTTGTTGTTGTTGTTGTTGTTGTTGTTGTTGTTATTGTTGTTGTTTTAACTTGCAAAAAGAAAACAGGAGAGGCCTGCTTCAAATATTTGAATAACTGTCTTAGGAAAGATACATCTCAGTCATTCTCTATGTCACCCAAGGAAAGCATATAAAAACTACAGAGAAACAGATCTTGCTTTAGTGCAAAGAAGGGATTTCTATCAGTTAGATCTGTCCAAAAATGAACTATCCTACCTTGCAAAGAAAGGAACACTTCATCACTTTAAGAGTTCAAGCAAAAACTAACTAATCTACAGAGATTTTGCAGAACAATTATTCTTGTGGCAATAGGCCATTAGTATGGATGCTTTAAAGACCGTTCATTGGCTGGATATTCTGATCCTATGATCCTGACGGTCTTGCTCCCCCCCTTCTCCATTATCATAATCTCGTTTTATGAGTTGTCTTCTTCCAATTTACTGCTTAATCACCTATCTTTATTCTTATTCCAGTTATTCCTATTTACTCATAAGATATTCCTTCTGAGAAGATTAATTTTATGTGTCAGTTTGACTGGGGTAAGAGATACCCAGATAACTGCTAAAAAGTTATATGGAGGTGTCTGTGAGGGTATTCCCAGAATATATTAGCATTCAGGTGGCTAGGCCATCACCAAGGCAGGTAGGCATAATCCAATCTATTGGGAACTGAGTGGAACAAAATTATACCGGAAGAATAAATTGATTTTCTGCTGAAACTGGGACATCCATTTCACCTCCATTCAGATATTAGTTCTCCTGGTTCCCAGGCATTTGAAACTTGGACCATATTATAGCACTGGTTTCCACCGTTTTGCAGTTTACAATTTGTGGGAGTTCTCAGCCTCTATAATAGTATCAATCAATTATTCCTTCTGTCTCTCCCATGCCCCTCTTTCTCCAAATGATAGATAGATCGATGATAGATAGATGAACAGAGTACCCCTGGGTTCAATCCACAGTGCCAGAAAAAAAAAATCACAACATCTTTGCTGTAATAATCAATGGTTAAAGCATTTATTTTCATTCCTCTTGCTCTGTAGAGGCACTGTTAGCTATTTCTTTTTACTCTCTTCCTTTTCCAATCATTTTCATTTCTTTCAATAATCTCTTTTCTTTCCTTCTATTCACAACTCATAGCAGTTTCCTAAGGTACTAGTGCTTTCTATATATAGGTTTTTGTTACCATTTTTGATGGCAGGATTAAGATAAATCTTAAATTCTTAACCTCAAAAATGTCAGTGATACAACACAACTAACATTGTCTGTATCTCAAAAACTAAAAGAAAGAATATCAAATGCTTTCACCACGAAGAATGACAGATGATTGAGGAGACCTGTTTAACATGACGTAAATGTTACATGATGTGTACATGTGTATACATATATCACATGATACCAACTACTATGTTTAATTTTTGGTTTTATGTATCAATTAAAAAGCAAAGTAAAAAATGGGAATGTCACAAATCAGTACATCGTATACCTGAAGATCCTATCAGTCCTCTGCACATTACCTACATTTCAAATTTCACCTGAAGTTGTAGAAACAAACACAGCTATTAGCAAATTTTGTAGAGAATGAAAACTCTATTCCCGAAGTATTTACAAAGTTCATTCTTCAAAGAATTCTCCCATTTCCTATCAAATAGCCACTTGGGTTTCTTATCATTATTCTAATCATACTCTATATCGCTTAAAGTTTATCTAAATTTGACCAGATATTGGCTAAAAATGAAATATCCCCCATTCAAAAGTTTCCTCCCCATTCAAAATCACTGGCAGTGCAGTTGGAGTATGTGGTTTCCAGGTGGATATAGTTTTTTTACATGTGAGATCTCAGGGTCTGAACAAATGTGCATCCTTTATAAAAGGTCTAGGCAACAGCTGTACAATGAAAATTTCTGAGATGAAAATTTTTTTTCTATACTGTTCCATACAAAGCCGCAAGTCACAAGTGACTATTGAGAATGTAAAATGTAGTTAGTACAACTGAAGGAATAAATTTTCAATTCTTCTATTTTTAAAAGAAGAAACATAACTGATAACATTAACATATTACTATTACTGTACCATAATATAATGTAGCACCAAAACTGGCTTATCCTTGTAACAAACATTTATAGAATACACCAGTACTATATATAGGTTGCCATGCTAAATGAGCAGCTCAGAGACAATTGGATACAATAAGTAAATAAAAATTACAATAATATAGTTTTATTTGCTATTAGAGACTTTTTCTTTTGTGGTACTGGGGATCTAACTCTGGACCTTACGTTTGCAAGGCAGGTGCCGGAACCACTGAGCTAAATCCCCGGCTCTAGAGACTTCTTAAAATTGTTGGGACACAGGACACAGCAAATAGAATATTGTTCATGGGTTTCATTAAAAGTTTTATTTAAGGGCCAGGGATTTAGCTCAGTGGTTTTGCCACCTGCTGCACAAGCACAAGGACCCAAGTTTGATCCCCGGTAACAAAACAAACAAAAAAGTCTTATTTAAACTGGGATAACATGTTGCAAAGTAAAATGGAAAGAATGGGGACTATTGTAGTGGACAGGCATTGAAGAAAATGGATGGAGTCCTGTAAGGGTTAAGGTGTCTTTTAACTACAAACTATTCCATATGCATCATGCAGCAGCAGCAGATGTTAACAGGAAATAGGCTCCAAGCTGACCGTGAACATTTCAAATGGTAAGCAAAAATTCAGAGCCAAGTGATCACATAATACAGTATACTTCCATTATTATTTTTGTTTGTTTGCCTGCTTGCTTTTTTCTGTACTGGGGATTGAACCCAAGGCCTTCACATTGAACAACCCTCACCTCCTTCCACCAATACACACACCTTTGTTGAGACAGGGTCTTGCTAAGTCCCTAACTTGCTCAGGCTGGTCTCAAACTTGCTACTTCTTGTCCCAGTCTTCCAGAAGCTGGGATTACAGGTGTGCACCACAATATTCTTTGAATGTTTATACTTTATGTACTTATTTTTTAAATCCACTTTATTGGATGTGTTTTGTTGTGCTATGTTCTCCTTATCCACCAGTGTACTCCATGATTAATCATTCAGTACTTGTTTATGAATAAATATTTCTGCTTGTTCTGCAGCCTGATACTGCTTGACCCAGACTACCTGCTTCCAAGTTACCTCTTTGACTTCCAGGATTCCACCTGTTGATCCAACGTCAGACTGCCAGAAAGCATCAGTTTGCTATTATGCTCAGTGAAAGTTTTTATGACAGAGCTCTAGACAAGTTAAAATAAAGCTGAAAAATAGAATAAGTACATTCGTGGCCCTGGATGTGAGTTATTCAAAATGATAGATGGGAAAGGAACTGAAATGACTCCTTACCAATTGAGCATCCGATGAAAAGGAATAACGTATTTTTTGAAGAGTGGGATATAAAAGTAAAACAGCAAGAGAAAGGTACTCCAGAGTAAATATCAACTCTACTTATCCTAACGTCGAGAAAATGTGGTACTGTAGTAGCCAAGAACTGATTACTTTATGTTTAGATTTCATTATTTGATGAAGCTAATCTTCCCCATAAGAGAATTAACAAAGGCTCTAGTATACATGAAAGCACTCCAACAGCATTCATGACATCCAAATTTATTCCTTTTGCGTGAGCCACAGTAAACTGTGGTTACCTTCAGGTGTGGGCCCCGCGTGTCTCCCAGAAATGTATTTCGCGGCCGGCCCAGTAGAAATCAAAACGATTCCCTAAACAAAGTGGACTGGACAAAGTTAACAGGCAGAGAAAGAAGAGGGGATGCAGATCATAGGCGTGAGCACATCTACACCCCGCCCACTCCCCCTAAAAAAAACAAAGAACCGAAGAAAACAGTGGCTAATTATCACTCTGCAAAAGCAGTAGGAATAATGCAAACATCTGTAACAACACTCTACACACGCCACGCGGTCTCTCTCCTCATCGGTTGGGCATCATCCCATACCCTTCCTGAGGTCTCCTCAACCCCGCCAGCCAAAGTAGAGTGAGAGCGTCCGCGGAGGGTGGGCGGGGCCGAGATCACGGCTACGCTCTCGAGCTGGGCTTGCGCGTTTGGTATTGCGTCAGAGGTGGAGATTCTTGTCCCTGCGCGCGGCCCGTCCCGTCTCTGTGCCTCCACGACTGTGCTCCTGGGGTTGACGTGTCGGCAGTTCCTCAGAGTCGGCTAGATAGGTCGTGATGGCGGACGCCTGGGAAGAGATTAGGCGGTTGGCAGCTGACTTCCAACGGGCGCAGTTCGCCGAGGCTACGCAGAGGTGCTGGACCCTTCCTCTCCATTGTGGAATCCAAATTAGGCCCAGGGTGGTCTTGTCTGGAACTGAGACTAGATCTCTGGTGTTGGACTCCGGACCTTCTCTGCCTTGGCCAGGTTCTCTTCCCTTCGCCCGAGCCTGGACCACAGTTCCGAGTCCAAGCGTCTGCCCGGAAACCCTCTAGCTAAGACGCCCCAGAGCCAGGGCCCCGCTCCAGCCCGGTGTTGGCGCCCCACCCCAGCGATGGCCCAGGCTGGTGACTTCGGGCTGTTGAGTGTCCCTGTGAGCCTGCGCACCCACCCTCCGCCAAGACCTCGTGGCATTATTGCTTGCTGCGCTTCTGGTCTAAATGAGTATGAAAGGAGAGACGAATTCCAAATACAGTACTTTGCAAAGAGCACGTTCATTCTGTAAATTTTTTTCTACGTTTTTGTGTATAACAGATGTAGGCCAGACCCATGACGCCATCTGTCTTTTTAGGGACTCCAGGCCACTGACATTTTCTACAAACATATGAACCCTTGAGGGATGTATCTGAAACACCCTAACATTGCTCTTCTTCGTTATTGTGCATAGCGAACAGAATCCTTTTTATCCAATAACCCTATGTGGAATTTTACTCCTGGACCCGAAGACAGTAACCTCTTGATTCTGTGCTTTGTAGCACCGAGAGGTAAAAACAAACTGGGGCACAGTGTGTGACTGTCCAGTAGCAGTTATGTTTTTAGTAGGCCAGATCTCCTATCTGCAGACTAAATGAATGACTGAGACCAGTATGCACTTTTATAAGAGAAGTTTAAACTAAAAAGTGAAGTGAAACTAGGGCAAGTGTTCTTCTACCTAAATTACATCTCCTCAATTTTATATTCATATTTGAAGATTCAAAGCAAGCCTAGAAGAAAGCAAATTTGCCATTTCTAGAATGATGTATATCGGTTAAGTAAATTATTTAAGTGTGTGTAAACCTGCTTACTCTCGAGATTTTTTTAACTTACTGAATCAGTATTGTATAATAAAAGGTATAGATTTTGTAATATAAATGCAATGACTCTTTACTCAAACTTTTTGAAGGCCTGTGTTCATACGTTCTATCTTTTATTGAGTATCAATTTATCAAAATTTTCCGAAAACTTTTCTTTTTTTCCCTCAGGTTGTCAGAGCGGAACTGTATTGAAATTGTGAATAAATTGATTGCTCAGAAACAGCTAGAAGTAGTTCACACGCTTGATGGAAAGGAATATATTACTCCAGCCCAGATTAGTAAGGAAATGAGAGATGAGCTACATGTCCGAGGTGGTAAGTAATTTCTCAGTAGTTCCCTATTCCTGGATTTGGGGGAGGCTAAAAAAAAAAAACCTACTTTAAAATCACTAAGTAAATGAGTTCTTTAGAGGTTATAGAATACCTTTCTCAATTTTTTCCTTCCTAAAATTCCTGGGGGAAGAATAATCCAGGGCTTCTCAAATGCTAAGCAAACTCTCATTGGACTATAACCCACTTCTCAATTGTAAACTTGGTAATTAGCCTTAATATTTTCAGTAGGTTCATGCTCAAATATTATCACGTAATAAAATAGTGTTTTTTATTAGTTTGTATTATACATACTGTATGTGAGTTAACTTGTTTCTTTTTACAGTTCATTAGTTTATTACATGACCCAAGAGAGGGTGCTTAGCTGCCAATTATCAGGTGGTAATTGTGGAAGAGAAAAGGGATTTTTAAAAGATTATAGATTAAGGATTATAGGTTGTTTTCCTTTGCCTTTTTAAAATTTGAATAAACTACTGAGCAAATTGAATACAGTCTGATTAAAGTAGAACCAACTCTTTACTACATGTTTTAGAGTGTAATCTTGGTGTTTTTTTTTTTTATCTTCCTGCAAACTTCTAATAATGTATGAGGTATAGTTTGTAATACTTAACAGATTTTCTTTTGCTATCAGAAACCTACCTTTTAGTTTCAAATAATTTGAAAAGAAATTCATCTTAATTTAGTTATCAAAATCTCTTTGGTCACAATAGATAAATTCAGAGTTGTGATGTCAACTTTATGTAATTAAAAAAAAATGGAAAATAAATTATTGCTTATGGCTTTAGCCATAGAATAGCAAATGGTTTACACTGAAGACATTGATGATCATGGCTCTTTGTACTTTGTAGAAGGATTTGGACTGTTCAGAACGTATCTATTAGAATTTAACACTGCTTGGCTAGTTTGTACAGACACATAATTTCAAATAAATGAATGTCTTTTCTTTAAAGGTCGAGTTAACATTGTTGATCTACAACAGGTAAATTTTATAAAGTTTTTGCTTTGATTTCTCAAATTGTAATGTTATGAATTTGTTCAGTACTTTTAAAGGTATTCACTAATACTTATATTTTGAATATTTGTGAAGATAATATTGATATGTTTAGTATCTACATTTAGTAATATTGAAATATTTAGTAAGTTCTGATACATTGGATTGATTTAATGAGTTCTTCTTTATTGGTTGATTGCTTAGCACTTACCAAATCAACTCAAATACCATTTTATGTAGCTGCAATTTTTGTAATTTTTGGAAGAAAAATTACTAGAGTTTCATATTTATGTATTTAGAAAGTGGAAGTAAGAAAGTAGAAGATATTTTCAAAAAATGCATATGTGATTGCCAAGGTACGTTATATACAGGAAAGTAGAAAATCTGTAAAATGGTGTCTATCATATGTAAATACAGTATACTGCTTAATACACATTTTGGTAGCAATTGAAAGTAATTCTTCAGAATTGAAAATAAAATAAGTAATATATCTCTAATTTTTCATTTGACTAAGGATTTTAAAATATTTCATATCAATTCAAAATTTATCCAAGAGCAAATAACTTCTTTAAAAAATATAATTCTAAATGAATTATTTCAATCTTAAGAAACATTAAAAACTTATTTTAATAGAATTTCTGTTTATTTTCCAGGTAATTAATGTCGACTTGACTCATATTGAAAATAGGATTAGTGACATTGTTAAATCAGAAAAACATGTGCATCTAGTTCTGGGACAACTAATAGATGAGTAAGTACAATATTTAGGAGGACTTTGTTTTCTTTAGTATTTAAATTTAGACCTGTTGAAGCCAGGTAGCCATTTTGTTTAGAGTTGATTTTCATTATAAGGATCATCCCACTTAAAAAGCAAGTGCATAATTATGTGGAATACATCCTCATAAATAATATAAACTTTTATCTTTTTACCTCTTTAAGTAATGCAAACATAATTCGTACAGTTTTTCCTATATGATCTTAACTTTGAAAGAAAATTTTTTTTCCAAAAGTCTTAATGAAAAATGACTGTAATCCCAAAATTTATCATTTGATTAACCTTACATTTAGTTACATTGATGACAAGAAAAAAACAAGTTTTATAATATGAGTAATGAATGGTGTTTACTCATTACTTTGGGGGCATATTCTTCAACAGAAATTAAACATAAAAGATAGAGGAAATGGAGGAAAACCGTTATTTCTAGTTGCTTTTTAATTTTCCTTCTTTTGCTCAAAATTAGGAACTATTTGGATCGGTTAGCAGAAGAGGTAAATGATAAATTGCAAGAAAGTGGTCAGGTAACCATATCAGAATTGTGCAAAACCTATGACCTTCCTGGAAACTTTCTAACACAGGTATTTTTTCTTAATAGTATAATGTGTCTTTTTAACAAATAATTTTAAACAGTGGATTTTAATAAGAGAAAAACACTAGATTTTCTTACCATCAGTTGATTTGTTGCAAATCTATGACTTGATAAATGTTGTAGCTATACATTTGGGGAGTATTTCCTATACGTGGATGACTCTGAAGAGACTGTTCAGAAATACAATGTTCCTGAACCATTAGATACTCTAAAAACAATTAATACACAGAGCTCTAGCACTGTCTTGATGCAACAGCAAGTACACCTAAGTGCATGAATTTATTTAATGCTTTTGATATCACCTATACAGAAACTTTAGCCAGGATATCTACAGTTCTGATTGCCCAGTTATATCTTAAGAAATAACTGCTGAATATTGTGATTTAGAGAGGGTACTACTGGCACATGGTAAGTGAAAGTCAGGGATCCTGCTAACCATGATACAGTGCAAAGACAGCCTCTTCGGCAATGGATTTTGTTTGCAAAAATGTTAATAATACCAATGTCTTTTTTTTTTCTCTCCTCTAAACTGACAGTATAATTGGAAGACCAGCTAAAAAAAATCTCACCTTCTCTTAACTTTGGGTACTTGTGTTAATACACACATTAAGTATCTTGATTTATAGTGTAATAACAACAGAAGCTATATCTTTGAGTTTTTTTAAAGTAGTTTGACATTTTAGAATTGTAAAAGCTCTTTCAAGATAGTAGAATGTGCATAGGCTTTGAGTTAAACAGCTTGATTTAAATCCTGTCTGAGCCACTTATTTGACATTAAGAAAATTATTTCATTTTCTTTGTTCTTCAAGTTGCATATCTATAAACTGGAAACAATTACATCTGTTTTCATAGGCTTCAGTGAGATGTGTCTAGTGAAATATCTGGCACAGTGAAGGCACTCAGTAAATCATCGTTTTGTTTTTATTTACTGAAATGAAGGAAAAGCCAAATTTTACCTGCATATCATTTTAAGAAAATCCAACTTAGAAACTTACCAAATCATAATTGCATGAGATTAATTTGTAATGTGAACAAACTTACTCAGCTAAATTAAGAGAATGAGTTTCCCTACTTCATTTGAAATACCATATAAAGAGTACAGATCCATTTTATATAGCATTTCAGGAGCCTAAGTTCTGTTTCACATGAGCCAGTACATGTTAATCACAGAAAGCAAACACTGTGTTTTGAAAGCACTTTAAAAATACCAGACTTGAATCTAATGATTTCTTATAAAACTATTCTCCTGCTTACATAGCTTCTTTATATTTTTTAATTCTTATATTTCTGTATCCTAAAAACTCATTATGATTATTTATTTATTTATTTATTTATTTTTCTCTATCACAAAAGTACCAGCAGAGCTATCTTCAATAGATTTAACTTATTTTGGGATATGAAATACGTCCAGATCTTTTCATATGTACCTGACCCCAGGCATAGTATAACAGTGGAGAAATAATCTCTTGAGTCTGAAAACAGAGTAAATAAGTCCCCGATTTACAAATGAATTTCATTCCTGGTTGGATTCATTTATAAGTCTGACAAAGTGAGTCTTATACACTTCAGACACCAACATACAATGTATATTGCTTTGTACTTCCTAGAAGTACCGTTTATATCACCACTGCTTTTCTTCTTGCTTCTGGACACCCTGGGCTCTGATTGAGCACTGTACTACTGTACACTATCATACTGTACAGTAAGCACACAGCTGCACAATTGTGACAGTGTCCAGCCAACACGTGAGGTACTTCTGTGATCTACTTGCATCTGTGAATGTTCATAATGCAAGGTCCATTCATATCTGTGAAAGTTCTCAAACGTTCATAAGTCACAGCTCAAATGTTCATAAGTCCAGGACTTACTATACCAAAAAACCACTTTAAATCTTCTACACAGAGATAACTGGTTAATATTTGTGTGAAAGAAAATTATTTTCCAGGCCCTATGTTTCCCTAAGTAGCAGAACCTTGGAATAACATTTATTCCCCACTGTTAGTGTTTGAAGTTTCAGATAGGGTCTTCTCTGATACCCATGTATAAGTCTTGGCTGTTTTTGTTGGAAGCTGCCTAAATCTAGAAAATTAGTTAAATCAGTCACTTTTATTTTACTGGAGAGATAGAGCTTATTAACAAGGGCTAATATGATTGTTAAGCTTTTAATCACATGAGAGATTTGACTCATTTCTTAGCTCTGCTATTAGGAAATTTACAAGACTCTGAACTTTCATTTTACCTTATATATCTTATAGTTTATGCTTATTAAAATTTCTCAGTCACATGATTGATACATAAGCATGCAGCATGAATTGAATATGATTATATCAAGCATATATATATTTCTGTATTTTCACATTAATGAAAATTTACATATTTATACCCAGGCACTAACTCAGCGACTTGGTAAAATTATCAATGGACATATTGATCTTGATAACAGAGGAGTAATTTTTACTGAAGCTTTTGTAGCTCGACATAAAGCACGCATTCGTGGACTGTTCAGCGCTATTACCCGGTAAGTATGTTTTAAGTATATAGATTTGTATATAATTTGGGGGTTTGGTTTTGATTTTTTTCTAGCAGTGGATTCTTTTTTTTTTTGAAACAAAATCTCTGAGGATCCCAGTTTACGAAACCAATAGAAGGGGAGTTTCTATGAAATGAAAGTAAGGCTACTAGAGTCTCATACAAATGCAGCCTTCATTTTTCCTTTTAAATTAATAGGTTTTTTCCATAAACTCTAATTTGCATAGTTGTTTTTATAAATTCCTATTATAACTATAATGAACTAGTTTCAATTCTCCATTTTTATTTTTATTTTTTCTTTCATACAGGCCTACCGCAGTGAATTCTCTGATTTCAAAATATGGATTTCAGGAGCAGCTTCTTTACTGTGAGTTTTGTTTAAACTGTGTATCACTTGGGCTCAGGGTGCAGCTTCCTGGTAGAGTGCTTGTCTAGTGTGTTCAGGGCCCCAGGTTCAATCCCCAGCACACATACACAAAAAATATTATGTCATGTTATTAGCTGCTTGTGTTAAGTCAGCTTTCAGACACTAAAATGAAATATCTTAAGTAATTAACTTAGAAAAGGTTTGGGCTCGGGCTATAGCTCAGTGGTACAGCATTTTAGACATTTGCCTAGAATGTGCAATGACCTAGGTTCAATTCCCAGCACCCAGCACCACAAAAGAAGAACAGAAAGGAGGGGTGCTTATTTTGACTCATGGTTTTTGAGTCTCGAGACCAAGATTGGGGGCACTCATTGCTGTGGGCATCTGGTTGGAATGCCAGGTAATGGTAGTGGGGAGCCTGTGGCAGAGCAGAACCACTGACCTCAGGAGCCAGGGGACAAGGACAAAGAGGAGGTGGCTAGGGTCCCACAGTCCTCTTTAAGGGTGCCCCTCCCACCCCGTAACCTCCCACTAGACCCCACAGCCTGGAAACCAAGCCCTTAGCACAGAGACCTTCAGGAGACATTCACTGCTGAGCAGACTGTTAATTCAAAACTTAATAATTTTAATGTTTTTTCCTTTTTTAATCTTAAGACAATGTTATTAAAGTATTTCACTGTTTGAAAAAGTTTCTATATGTTTTCATGGATTTATCTGTCTGGTATGCTTATCAAACATTAGTATTGGCACCTTCAGAGGAGTAGAATAAAAAAAATGTATGTACAAAATGAAAATCTATGTGTATATATATTTTACATTGAAAGAGACATTAAAATTTATAGGACTATGAATAATTTTTACTTTATTTCTTAGGATTTTTTTATTAAATTTTTAACATGAAAGTAAATTGTATTTTCTTTTTTTCTTTTTTTGGCACCGGGGATTGAACTCGGGTCCTTGCGCTTGCGAGGCAGGCAGCAGAACCACTGAGCTAAATCCCCGGCCTGTAAATTGTATTTTCTACAAAAGTTTTACAGAGTTTGTAGCCATCAAAATATGTATTGTTAAATTCTTAGCATGCAAACAACATATTATCTCCAAAATATCTTGGTTCACTATCTGTTGTTTGTATGTTTATGAAGCTTTTATAGGATAGTAAGGGTTATTTTTAATGCTATACTAGAGCAATTTTTTATAGCAGGATATCTGAAATTTAAGAATTGAACCTTTCTTTTTGCCAGATATCTTTTGATTGTGCTTGCTGATTCACTTAGAAGTAGCTGTTTTACATCTGCTTTGTCTTTTTGAGAGAATTTTGATAGTTAAAGCAAGAAAATGTTCAGTTACATTTTGAGTTTTAAATAAAAAGTGTAAATTTACATGAATGGTTGTCCTATCCAGTTTTCAAACTTGCCTCAGTCTTATGATGGATGGTGATGTTGGTATTGCATTTAGTTAATATTTAGCTTAGCAACTACTTACTATATACTAACTACTGTTCCAAGTACTTTACTTGAATACAGCAACCCTGTGACATAAGAATTGTTATTGTCCCCACTTTAGAGATAGGAAAATGGAAACATAAAGAAATGACTTCCTCAGTGTTACAAAGCTAGTTAGGTTGTGGAGATGAGATTTAGACTTATGCAGTGTGGCTCCAACATCATCAGTTCTTTTAACAATGGCATTTTACTTCTCTTCTTTTTTAATTGGTACATTTTATATGTACATAATAATAACATTCAGCATAGGGAATTTGTACCTGTACATGATCTATCTTGCTTCTTTTTTTCTCCTTATCTTCCCCTCCCCTCAACCCCTCTTCTCCTTATTTACAGAACTTTGTTTCCATTTTTTTCCTTTTTTTTCTTGTCCCTTCCTTCCTTTCCCCCTGCCCTCTCCCTTGATTCCCTTCTCATTTGAAAATTTTCTTCCTATTTCCCAATGTCTATTACACATTTTGGTCCTTATTTACACTTTTGGTTTCTCACACCAGACAAACAGTGTAGTATTTAAATGTGTGCCTGATTCATTTCACTTAAGAGAATGGTCTCAAGATACATCCATTTAGCTATAAATGTCTCAAGCTTATCCTTCTTTATAGCAGAGTAGTACTTCATTGTATTAAAAAAGAACACATCATTTTTATCCATTCATCGGTTGGTGGGCATGTAGGCTGTTTCAAATATTCAGCTATTACAAACTGTGCCGCTTTAAACCTGGGTGTGCATATATCACTGTGGTATGATGCCTTGAATTCTTTTGGGATAATACCAAGAAGGAAAGTAGTTGGGCCAAATGGGACTTCTAGTTTTAGTTTTTTGAGGAATCTCCATACTTATTTTCACAGTGGTTGCACCAGTCTACACTCTCACCAACAGTGAAGAAAGGTTGCTTTTTCCCCACAGCCCTGCCAGCATTTGATATTGGTTGAAAACTAGATCTATATCTTTTACCATGCACTAAACTAAAATTGAAATGCATCAAAAATCTAAATATTAAAACAGAAACACTAAATCTTCCTGTAGAGAGAATAGGTAAAACTCTTAAACACATTGGTGTAGGCAAAGACTTTATGAACAAAACCCTCATCACACGGGAAATCTCAAAATCAACAAGTGGGATCTCTTCTTATTAAAAAGCTTTTTCACAGCAAAAGAAACCAGGAACAGAGTGAAGAGATAACCCACAGTGTGGGAAAAATTTTTTCCAGCTGTTTGTCAGACAAAGGACTAATATCTAGAATATATAAAGAACTCAAAAAAATCAGACCCCCCCCCAAATTTAAAGACCCAGTCCAAAAATAAGCATCTGAAATGAACAGACCCTTCTCAGAAGAAGTAGAAACAGCAGATTAATATAAGGAAAAATGTTCAACATCACTGGTTATTGGAGCGATGCAAATTAAAACAATGCTGAGGCCAGGGATTTAGCTCAGTGATTTTGCCACCTGCTGTGCAAGTGCTAGGACCTAAGCTCAATCCTTGGTACAAAAAAAAATAAAACAATGCTGAGGTTCTGTCTTACTCCAGAAAGAATGGCTGCTATCAAGAAATCAGCCAATAATAATAATACTTACCTTATAGATCCAGTTGAAATGTGTTCCTTTGGCTTAAACTGTGGAAATGTAATAGCATAAGAAATATTTACAGCTTTATTTCACACTCCTGATTCTAATATGGTCCAGGGGTCTTGATTTTTCTAAATATTAGAAAATTGAACTTGGTAGCGCTTAGTGATTGCACCTTATCTGTTCTCGAAGTATTTGGTCATTCACTCTAAAACAAAGTATGCAATAAATAAATAATGGCATTTTGGTTTTTGTTCAAGATTATCCAAACTAATAAATTCTGGAACGTTAATATTAACTATTTTGAGTTACAAGTTC
The DNA here is from genome assembly GCF_000247695.1 of Heterocephalus glaber. Next base: position 8,822,331 of record NW_004624810.1, on the reverse strand, counting down.
AACATCTCTAGTTGCTAAAAATTTCCCTACATTTATAGCTTGAGTATTTTCATAAATGGCAGGAAAATTCTGTTTAAAATATAATAACTTCATTTATGCTATTTAAACTTTTAAGTTTTTAAAATGGTAAGATTACATAGAATGTGAAATAATAAAGTATTTCACTTTTTAAGATTTATACTTGTTCTGACTTATTTGTGTTTGTATGGGTTTATTTTAAGCTGTACTTGAGGAACTTGTTAATCGTGGACGTTTACGAGGCACTGTGGTTGGTGGAAGACAGGATAAAGCAGTGTTCATTCCTGACATCTACTCCAGGACACAGAGTACTTGGGTAGATTCTTTTTTCAGGCAGAATGGCTATCTCGGTAACTATGTTTTTTTCTCTGAAACTAAAATTTCTAATACTAAAACATTTTTGACATTGTATTTTCCTACCAGATTACAGTGGTTTCCTTTGAGTGTAAAAGTACTCACATTGAAAGTTTCTGTGGATCTTAGAACTGAGCTTAATTCCGTAGTTACTAAACAATTGCAATATAGAAAGGATAAAAGCTGATATTATTATTAACCTTCCAGTTATATTAAACTGATACCAAACTTTTAAGTGTTTTTTTAATTCATAAAAGTGATTATATTGCATGAAGCTGCCCACTTTTTCAGTTAATCATTTCAGGAATATCTTACTGTCAACTTTAGTGTTCATTTTTGTCAGCTATGTAATACTTCAGAAACATTGAAATCATTCTGAATTCTGTTTTTAAAATTAATAGACTGAATTTAGTCATTCAAAGATCAAAAATATATATTAAACTCATTTAGTTTGATTAATTTATAGCACAGCAAACTATGTTCTCAGTAAAAAAATGAAACAAAAAAAACTTCTAATGAATGATGGCACATGGCTGCAAGCCCAGCTACTCAGGAGCCTGAGGCAAGAGGATAAAAGTTCAAGGCCAGGCTAGGCAACTTAGTGAGACCCTGTCTCCATTCTTAAAATTATAAAGAAAAATATGAAGAGCTGAAGGTGCAGCTGGGTGGTAGAGCACTTGCCAAACCTGCGTGAAGCCCTGGGTTCAATCCCCAGTGCTACAAGCAAAAGTAATGAATAATTACTGCCTGTACTACCCATAATGAATAATTTAAACATATGCTAGGTTCCTAGGATTTGTTTATATGATGTTTTTTACCTCCTACAATATATTTTTCAGTATCTTCAACCACAGAACTTGGATTTGAATTTCTTTATAACTAGTTTTCCTAAGGATTATTTCCAGTAAGGGTTGGAGAATGAGGAAAGTTGATATCTTCAATAACTGTTATTTGTCAGTTTAAGTCTGTTTTTATGCTAAACCTTTTTCTAGTTTAAATGAAAATGGAGAAGCTCTAAGTTGCCTGGTGATACATTTTGAAAAATAAATTTTATTCCTTTAACTGTAATAAGCAAAACAAACTAGTTTTGGTTTCTTCACCTAAACCATCATGTACCTTCTTTACCCATATTTTCAATTTCCATACTCTGTAGTCTTCATGTTTCTTCATGTTTTCCTTTGGCCCTTCAGTTGGAAAATGAATAATATCTAGTATTCAGGAAGTACTTGAACCAGTTTTTCTAAAAATATTTTTAATAAAAATTTGGGTTGGTAAAATTAACAGGAAATAAGCTACAATACATTTCTGTTTTATTCCTTAAAAACATTGGAATATATTACATATATAATCAAATAGTAAGTTTTGTTAGAACTTAATTTTTCCTGATATTTCTAAATGGCATAAGTCATTTACAGTTCTATCCAACTTTGTGATGTGTTTCTAGAATTTGATGCTTTGTCCCGCCTTGGAATCCCAGATGCTGTAAACTATATAAAAAAAAGGTATAAGACTGCACAACTCTTATTTTTGAAAGCAGCTTGTGTTGGTCAAGGACTTGTGGATCAAGTGGAAGCATCAGTAGAGGAAGCCATCAGCTCTGGAAGTTGGGTTGATATTTCAGTATGTTTTCGCCTCTTAATTTTTCTGTAAACCAATAATAAGTGATATTTTGTTAATATATGGCTGTTTAAAAAATTTGAATACTTAAAAGTAGACTTTAGAGTTGAATTCTAGCAATTTCTGTTCAAAATAATTGTATTTTATGCTTAAAGTCCTTCTAGCTTTTGAAGTAGAGCAAGCTTCCTTTTAAAGTACATAGTCAACATCCAGAATTCTATAATTTTCAAAACAAACAGCTTAACATTCTTATAAATCCTGACATGAAAATTTATGAGACATTTTACATCTTATCGAAGCCTTTACTTCTTGTACTGGCATCAGGCATTGTGTAGCATTTGTTTATCCCTTATCCATTAATCTCTTAATGTATTAAGGTAAGCTGCTTTAGCACTGATAGTGTTTTACTTCATTGTTCAATGTTGGCCTGCCCTTCATTATGCCAAAAGATAAGTATAGGTAAGATAAACAAGTGGCTAATCCATTATTTTCTAGTTAGGGCTCAGAGCCTCTATAATTTAGCAGAAATTTTCCTGTTTTAGATGCTAACATTTCAGAGATTTTTTTGTTTTGTTTTAGTTCATGCAACAAAACTTATTTGGTGCTTTTTCTTTGCAAGGCATCAACTTTTTGCTCTTGGGAGAGGATACTTTCATTGGGGAGAGTTATTAAAATGACATCAGATAGTAGAAAGAGCTAAAAGGAAATATATTTTGGAAGTAAACTGCTAAATTTGGATTTGTGTGAGAGGAACCAAATGTGACTTGTAGGTATTAGTATTTTGGACAGTTTTGAGATGCCTGTTGACATACAAGTAGGTAAATTAGGTAGGAAATAGGATATATGATTCTAGAGCGCTGGGTAGTGATGAAACCAGAAGTAGAATTTGAGAGATTATCAGTATAAATATGGTTCTGAATGCCACTGGACTTAAATCACCTAACAACAGCATATGTATGTACATTAAAATATATTCACATACGTGTGTGTGTGTCTTCAGTGTATATAACAGTTGGTTTATCCGAATCATACTGTATTTTCACTTCATTTTCATTTGTTATTCTAGCCCCTGCTACCCAGTTCTTTATCAGTGGAAGATGCTGCCATGTTGCTTCAACAGGTGATGAGAGCATTCAACAAACAGGCTTCAGGTGTAGTCTTTAGCAACACGGTTGTGGTCAGTGAAAAATTTATAAATAACTGTGTAGAACTGTTCAGTGAACAGATGCACCAAAAAGCGGAAAAGGTATGTCAGATATCCATTCATCATCAATCTTAACAACATAGTCACATTAGAATCATCTGTTGTCTGTTGATGGGCTGAGTAGTCTACGCAGTAATGAACACTTTATGTCATACATCATTTTCCTTTAAGGGATCCTTCCTATTTTCTCTCTCAGATTTTTTTTTTCTTCATTCTCATCAGAATATATGTTAGAACTCAGAGAAATAATTTTAGAAATTAAAATCACATAAGTGAAATTACTTAATTTTTAGCTAGGTTATCTGGGGGTATTGGTTCAATTACTGCAGAAAAATAATATGTATGGATATATATAAATATTCACTTTATACTGTATATGGTATAATATGTATAACAAATACATTATTTACATATTTAATAAGCCTGAATAAATTTATTAACAGTTTATTGTATTAGGGAGCTTGTACCTAAGAGCAGGCTTTATAAAGAGATGGTGCAAATTGAATACTCATTAATATAGAACTGGTGTTAACGCTACTTCAAAATACTTAGATAGCAGTTGCTCTGCAAACTAATCAATTTGCTAGTAACACAATTTTTTTCCATCTGTAAATTATCTTGTTTGTATACCTCAGCTCGGTAAAATTATGAAGCTCTGCTAGACTTAGCAGATACTAAATCTCTCAACTTGGAAATAGTTCATTGTTCTTAACATAAACGTTTAAAAAGCAAGGATCATCAAGAATGAATCTAAAGGAAAAATAGGTTTATATGGATTAGTGTACAGCTCATATATGATCATTAGTGTGGGATATGGCAATTTCATTATCTTTCTTCCAATCTCAGTTATCCAGGTGACACTGGACTTGGGAGTCTCAAAAAGAAGAGGGTTAACCCATTTATGCAGGAGATTGCCATTTTTTGAAATTCGTGTTACCTAGAATAATTCAAGGAACAAGAATTTGAAGAGAAAGATTTCTTTTATGTTCCATTGTTATGGGCATTCCGAAAATGGGGCACTATGCATAAATGGGTTAAGCAGTGGTAATACTAGACAGTAACAGCAGAAGAGGTGCTGTGTTCTGTGTGCTTATGCTGTGTGACCTTTGTTCATCACGTACACTCATTAGCTAATCGATACAAAAAGCCAAGAACACCAAATAAAGTTATTTTTACCAAGGAGAAATAGCCTCAGAGTAGCAGTTGTGAGACAAGAGTTTCTAGTTCCTCACAGCAGTGAGATGAAATAATAATTAGAATGTAAATGAATACATGAGCAACTCTAATGTATTTTGAAATGCTATGTATTTTTGCCTGTCAAAAAAAAAAGCATGTTTTATTTCAGGAAATAAAAAATAATCCTGTGCATTTAATCACTGAAGATGATCTGAAAGAAGTCTCCATTTTAGAAAATGTTAACACAAATAAAAAGGATAAAAAAGATGAGCGCAGGAGGAAAGCAACAGGTAAATTATTATTAGTAAGAAAGATTCAAAGGTGAGGTTTTTTTATTTGTTGACAATAAACTTTATATTTACTAGGCCCTCTGAAAGACCTTTTATTTGATCGATTCTCCTTTACTTTTAACTGCTAATATCAACTAGATCTTTTACTAATGAATTAAATTTAATCATACAAGTTGAAATATTATTGATTATATATTCTATTTTCTTTTGTGAAACAATTTAATTTCATAGATGTGTTGTCCCTTGTTTCCCTCCTTCCCCTCTTCCCCTCTGTGTTCCAGTTCAGACAGTACCATTTTTTTTTTTTTTTCATTTTGGATTCTGAAACTTGCCACATTTATGCTCAGCACCAGGCCTTTGCACTGGCTGTTCTCTTTACCACTGAAATAGCCCTCATGAACATCAAGTAACTAACTGGTTCCTTCTTTTTATCTGGAGCTCAACATTAAAGGTCCCTTCCTCAGGGAACTTCCTAACTCCTCAGAAGAATAGCCACAGTTGCTCCCTATCATAATATCTTGCCAGTTTCTTTCATCTGTTTTCACTATGTTGTATTTTGTTTGGGAACCTTGTCCATATTATTTAGTGTTCTGTGCCTAGAACCTAGACAACCACTTGGCGTATTTTACATAGTCTCTAAATATTTATTAAATGAGTAAATTTTCCAATGAGATGTTATTTTTTTAATTAAAACTCAAATGAAATTATTCTATGTGAACCAGTATAATAGTAACTTGCATTTTTTTTAAAATATGTGTATTTTCTACATTTAATGATATATTGGGATTTTTAAAATTGATATTTATCCTTTCTCATTAATAAATTTAGCCACATTAAACATACATCCTAAAAAACTCAATTTTTGTTATGAAAATTCATTCCTATTTCTTTGAGATTGTTTCTTTTTTCTTCAAAAATATTTTTTCTAGGACCAGGGATTTAGCTCAGTGGTTCTGGCGCCTGCCTGGCAAGCGCAGGGTCCCGAGTTCGGTCCCCGGTACCAAAAAAAAATATTTTTTCTACAAAATCTTTTATGGTATTTTGTAGTTTCTCCCTAGACTTCCATGAGAACTCTGGTAAATCACTGCAGTAAATCATAGTAATAGTCACACCCCCACATGTTTTATTATATTTGAATCCATAGTTATTAATGGGTCTAATTAATTGGTGACTTTTAGTCATTTTTTTTTGCTTTAAAAACAATTTTAATTAAAAATGTTCTCCCAAAGAGGAAGTTTTAGGAGGAAATGGTAGATCTCCACTTGCTTAGCACATACTTTCCTTTTTTTTTTTAATTAATTTTATTGGTACACTTTAGGTATACAGTATAATGACATTCATCATTGGAAATTTGCACCTTTACATAATCTCTCTTGGTTCTTATTTTTTCTTCATACCCCCACCCTCCCTTCAACCCCTCCATCCCTCCCCATTTACAAAGACTTTGTTTCCATTTTTTCATTTCCTCATATTAATTCCATTCCCTTCTTTCCTTTTCCCTACTCCTCCCACTTCCCCTTCCCCTTTGCCCCTTTTCTTCCTATTTTACATTTATCTATCATAACTTTTAGTCCTTATTTACACTTTCAGTTTCTCACACTAGAGAAACTATTCAGTATTTACACATGTGTGTCCTATTTATTTCACTTAAAGAATATCACCTCAATGTGCATCCATTTAGCTATAAATGTCTCTAATTTCTCATTCTTTATGGCTGAGTAGTACTCCATTTTATAAAAAAACCACATTTTCTTTATCCAGTCTCCAGTTGCTGGGCATTTGGGCTGTTTCCAAGTTTTAGCTATTACAAATTGTGCTGCTATGACCAAGCGTGCACATATATCGCTGTGGTATGATTCTTTGAATTCTTTGGGGAAGATCCGCAGCAGGGGAATAGTGGAGTCAAGTGGGACTTGCAGTCCTAGTTCTTTGAGGTATCTCCATACTGATTTCCACAATGATTGCACCAGTCTACACTCCCACCAACAGTGGGAGCGGTGTTCCTCTTCCCCCACAACCCTGCCAGCATTTGTTATTGGTTGATTTCTTGATAGCAAACATTCTTAGTGGGGTGAGGTGTAATCTCAGCATTGTTTTCATCTGCATCTCTCGAATGACCAGTGATGTTGAACATTTTTTCATGTTTATTTGCTATTTCTACATCTTTGTGTGAGAAATGTCTGTTCATTTCAGATGCCCATTTTTGGATTGGATCTTTAAATTTGGGAAGTCTGATTTTTTAGGTTCTTTATAGATTCTAGATAGTAGTCCTTTGTCTGAGGGACAGGTGGTAAAATTTTTTCCCACATTGTGGGTTGTCTCTTCACTCTGTTGGTGATTTCTCTTGCTGTGCAGAAGCTTTTTAATAAGAAGAGATCCCACTTGTTGATTGTTTGTGCTAGTTCATGGGCAATCATTTTTATTTTTTTTGGATCAACTAGTGCTTTGTTCTCATTGATAGTGCTGTTATTTTGCAGCAGTTTTATTGCAGTACAAGGCATCGTGTGGAGCATGATGGTCTTTTGCAAGGAAGTTAGCAAATTTTAAAAGTACATTCATTTCAGACAGGTGCTTTTGAAAACAGTATTTTTCCATCATAAAAGCAAGAGGAAAGTAAATTAATAGAAATTTTATTTCTAGGTTATGATAAAATCTAAGGTAATTCAACTTAGAATTTAGGAAACATCTTTAGTTTATAGAAATCACTTTAATTTATTGAAACAATCTTCTTTGAAGAAAAACAATTTCAATATTTTTCATTGCTTACAATACACTTTATTCTATTTTATAGAATGGGTATTTTAAATTTAAATATCTAATGACGGGGAAATGAATGATATCTTGTGTTAGCCTTCTGTCAGTGTGACAGAATACATGAGATAAACACCATGATAGGAGCTCATAAGCTCACACAATCACTTGGCTCCACTGTTCCTGGGCCAGCAGTGAGGCGAATTATGACAGAGAGTACAGTAGAGCAGAGCTGCGCACCTCATGCATTTCAGATCTAAACTGTAACACATTTTAAAATTTTTATTTACAGTGTTTGAGTTTGTTTCATAATTTATATTTTTATATCTAACTAGATGACAATGATTTTTTTATATAAACAATTTAATATTCATAGTCAACATTTATTGAGCACCTGTTGTGTTTCAATCATTGCTGTAACCTCAAGCACACAAACACTGAGATACTCTCCTTTCTCTGAAGAAATTCATGATCTGCTTGAGTGCTTGGTGAGGCTTATTCATGATGTCTCTGCAAAGCATGGGTAATCTGTCGATCAAGAATGCAAAACCAAGTAGACTTAAATTTGCAGAGGAATCTAGTAGAAAGTATTAATGAGGCTGTGATAACAGATAAGCAGATGGAGTAAAAGAGGAAGTAGAAGAAAAGAGAAAGGATCAATGTAGCTAACCACAAATAAGACGTAACTGCAGAAAAGAGATGACATTGGAGAAAAAAGAGACAGTATTTGAAGCAGGCAGGCTATCTAAAAATATTACTTAAATTCAAGCAATTTCCTATTTTTATTGATTGAATTTACTATTTGTATTTAAATAAATAGTACACTTAAAAAGAATCTCAGATTTTTTTGTTTTGCCTTGTGTTTTTCTGCTGTAAATTTAAATACAACAATATAGTATCATCATTTTCTAAAAAATGGTATTTAATTACATAATACTAACTATGTCATTTTCCACCAGAGGGCAGTGGAAGTGTGAGGGGAGGAGGCGGGGGCAATGCCAGAGAACACAAAATTAAAAAAATCAAGAAGAAAGGAAGAAAAGACGATGATAGTGATGATGAGTCCCAGTCATCTCACGGTGTGTAGCTATATTTTACTTTTTCCTTTATGCATAATTTCTTTAACATATTAAGAGGCATATAATTAGGTAACTATCTTTATACAGGAAATACTTGCTTTGCCCACTTCCAGTGGCCGTAAATTTCATTTACCACAGTTTGGTTAAGTAATAACCAGTCTACCAGCAACATGATTCAAGCAGTTACCAAGTGCCCCTGGTACATTAACTGAATAATTGCATAAGGTACTGTGCAGATTTCTTCAGGCCACAGACCACTATAAAATAATGGATGCATGTTGGGATCTTTGATAGTTGGGTCACTTATTTTGAGGTTGGTCAGTAATTAAGCACTACACATCTGTCAGTTTTTATGCTCAAACAACAAAGAAGATGGTTGTATTGTGTCTGTCTCCTAGTGATAAACCCATGTGATTTTATAAAAATTCATAATTAAAAGAGGAAATTAGCCAACAGAGATGAAAGTGCAACAAAGATGTGAAAAGTGATAACACTGGAAGTAAAATTCGGAATCAAGCATAATAGAGTAATAAAAGGAATGGCTCCACAAAGAGGAACTTAGTAAAGGCACACATATTAACATAAATGGGAAAAGTGGTTGTGACAAAATGGATGAAAATTTCTTAGATAACATGACATAGGCAAAATGTTCACATTAGAACTCTTAGAAATACTTGAAGCCATTAGAAGTGCAAAGGATAAAATGTTGGAAACTGATCCAGAGAGTATTAAGCATCCTAATTTTTATAACACATAAGTTCCTTATGTCTAAGGGGGAGAATTCATTAAGTACATATTTCTTTTCTAAACTTGTTAGTGTTTGACAAGGTTTAGTCTGCAAGAGATGTGATGTTTTGTTATTCTAAATAAAATGTTTTTTCATTTTTCTGTTTTAAAAAGCTAATAAAACTGTGATACTGCCCTCATCTTCATTCCTGCAAAAGGAAAATTTTTTAAAATCTTCAAATAATAATTTGAGGTTTTTCCTTTAATTCATTACATATGAGCTATAGCCAGGATGTGCAGACATCAAAGGAGGTGGCCGTAGCTGTTAATGTGCTACTTGTAGTAGCACAGTTGCTTAAAATTTTAAAAATATTTTTAAATAGTGTTAATTAAAGGGGAAGTATCTTTGTAGAAACTATTTGCTCTATCTACCCTTATTTTAAATAGCATTGAGACTGTCTTACATGTTTTTTAACTTTCCACTGATAAATTTCCTTTTTCCCCAGAGGCAGCGTGGTAAAGAAGCATTTAAAAAATACTTCTGTAATATCTGTAATTCTAAATAGATGAGGCATGTGATACTTCTTTTGTGCATAGATTATTGAGAGGAGCTATAAAAGTAGTAAAACCATTCTACCTTAAAAAATGTAATTCAATGCCTTTGGAAAAGGGTTGTATTATAATCTTGGAAATGGAGGATGAAATTAGATTTTCAGCTTAAAATACAGGATCCATTTCAGTATGAAAGATTCCTGAAATGAGATATAATTTTAAAACTTCTAAAAAGGCAGCTAGGGAGCAAATGGGAGATTATAGACCACTTACTTTGACCATCAAGGTGGACTGCGGATGTCACAAAAGAAGGATAGTATTTATCCGTCTATTACCTGTGATTTCAACTGCTAACATCTTCATATTGAAAATTGATTTTTTGAGACATATTATTTTTATTGCTAAGGTTTTACTGCAGCATAGATAACCTAATTTAGCTGGAAATAATCACTTTCAGACCTTTACAATTTCTAACAGAAATATTGTTAGCTTTCTTTGTCTGCAGCCTATGCTTTTTCAGGTAAATGGATAGGCATGGCATTTCCACAATTAATAATTATTTCCACTATTTTAGCTGCACACCAATTTTCCATAGTATAGAATCATTTTTATGGAGCAAAAATAAATTTTGAGTGTAAAATTATGGAGGTTTTTTTTTTTCATCTCTGCCTTTCCAGAAAGGTAATACTTAAATAATTCTGTTGGAGTTGTGGTTGTGATGATTATAAAAACTTTCTGAAGATACTACATAAATCACAAGGATGATTTAATTTCTAATACCCATTTATGTAAAGGATATTCTGTTCAGTATCCATTTTTTAACAAAGAGAAATTCTTTTTTCCTGAAATTGTTTTGATTTCCACCTTTTGCATCATCTAAGTTAGATGAAGGAAAAAAATCATCTTTTTTACTTGCTGATTGCCTTTTAGGAAATAATTTTTAAGTGAAGCTTTAAAATAATCACTTAAACTGCATATCCCAATTTTTAAATTATTTTCTTACTGGTATTTGACAAAGAATTTTATTGACATAAAAGTTTGTTTCAGAGACTCTATAGTAGACAATGAATGGATTACCATCTTATTAACATTTGTTACTGGAACCTTACTTGCTTTCTGGTTGCTTACATGTTTTGGTGTTCATCTCACCCTCTCCCCACCATTACTTGTGCTTGTTATAGGAAAGAAGAAGCCAGAGATAACTTTCATGTTCCAGAATGAGATTGAAGATTTTTTAAGAAAACACGTACCAGATGCCCCTGAAGAATTTATTTCTGAACTTGCTGAATACTTAATAAAGCAAGTATAAAACATATTTTTTTCTGTTTTATGAGAGAAACTTAAGTATAATTTTGGGCAAGATCTTAGAAAAAAAACATAAATTTTAAGTGTTTTCTTTTCAAAGTTTGAAATTCAGTCTCACAACTAAATTCCAGATTTCATTTGCCCACAGAAGCAGCTCAATTTAACAAGCATTTAGTATTTTGGTAAAGACAGTATAGGGAAAAAAAAAAAATGCTGAGAACCTTTGGAAGCATCCTTTTAACTGATCTTACAATCTTAATTCTTAGTGGAAGAGAAAATCACCAGTACTAATCTCAGGTTGATCTTGTCCATAGCATGAAAAATAACATCCACAAGGAAGAAAAGTTCATTTTCTATTTTTATTTGACAGAAAGTGGGAAGAAAGTGAGGAACAAATTGGCCTCAAAAAGAATAAGTTTAGACACTCCTACTTTATGAATGAGCCAAGGCTAACTTTATATGTAAGAATAAATGAAATTATATATAACTTGACCATTATTAATCAAACCTGGTCTTCCTTCAAGTTAGTCCCAGTATTTAAGTTTTCATAAATAAAATCCAGGAATCCACGGCATCTAACTTTTTATTTTAGAAATACAGCTTTAGTAATGAGAATTATTTAAATTTAAATAACTTTTTGTGCAAAAGTCCATTACAGAAACATATTTTTCATGTGTAAAGAAGATGAAATAGTTACTAGTCATTTACCATTACTTTTTTAAATGCTGTATTTTAAAAGTTCAGTATAAAAAGATGTATTCAGCCCATTATCTTATAATACTTTGGAAACTGAGAATTTGCTTAAGTTGTAATTCTTGAGAAGGGGAATAGATTTATAGTCTGCTGTTCTCCACATCAACTTTAAAAAGCTATTTTTGGTTTGTCAAGTGTTGGTTATTGTTGTTCTTATCATCTTTAACTTTGAGTACTCTAAAATTCAGAAAAATAGTCCATTTAAATTATAATTCCTGGAACTGGGAAAGAAATTCTTAGTGAACTTTTCTCCAAATTAGTTTTATTTGTTTGAAAAAGAGATCTTTTTCTTAAGCCTTATTTCAATACATGTAAAATTTCTTATTTGCATAAATGCAGTACATTTTAATAAACTAATTATATTTATCTTGTGTACAGACCTCTTAACAAAACCTATCTCGAGGTGGTACGTTCAGTATTCATGTCTTCAACTTCTGCTGCTGGAACTGGTAGAAAACGCACAATCAAGGACTTACAGGAAGAGGTTTCAAACCTTTACAATAATATTAGGTTATTTGAAAAGGGGATGAAGTTTTTTGCAGGTATACTTAATGCTGTTTTTCACTGATCTCATAATTCTGCCAAGGAGGTTAGTTTTAATAAAGTGTCTTTCTTTTTCAGATGATACACAGGCTGCTCTTACCAAGCACTTGCTGAAGACAGTGTGTACTGATATCACTAACCTCATTTTCAACTTCTTAGCTTCAGATTTAATGATGGCAGTAGACTCTCCTGCAACCATTACAAATGAAGTATGTTAGTAATTTATTTGCCACTCTTGATGTATTTTGAGTCTGTGCACATTTTATTTTTCCTCATTTGAAATAGCTTAAAAGAAAAAGAAAATTTAAGAAAAAGTATTTTAGAAAATCATCCAAAAGATTTTTAGGATGGATGGATGGATGGTAGACATTTCTGGCAGAATTGGTAATATAACCATTCTACTAAAAGCAGTAGTGCTTAACTGCTTTGGAATAAGCACATTTGTTTAAAATTCATTCACATCTTCCCCTTTCCTGTTCATGTAATAGTTCCTTAATATCCTGACCCAGTGTTCATATCTTTGTAGTCATTTTCATTTAAAACTACCATCTCGGGCCGGGGATTTAGCTCAGTGGTTTCGCTGCCTGCTGTGTAAGCGCAAGGACCAAAGCTCAATCCCCGGTACAAAAAAAAAAAAAAAAATCTCATTTAAATACTTAGATAATTCTAATTCTTTTTTTAATTCTAATCTGAGACTAGAATTTTTTTTTAAAAGTTTGTCTTTTCCTTTCAATGTAAGATAAAACTGTGGCTCCTATTTGTCTAGAGAAGGAAAGTTGTAGTTCAGTGATGGTGATTTAAAGCTTTCAGTGATAACAAACAGCCCTGCGGCATGCATGCCATAGGTCACCACCACTATTGTAGTCTGTCCTTAATATAAAAATGACAATCACTCTTCCTTCTCTTCTTTTCCTCCTCTCTTCTTCCATTTCTCATTCTTCTTGATCCACTTAAGGTTAGAGATGTAGAGACAATGAGGAGGTGAACTTGTCTTCATTTGACAGACTGTGTATAACTGACTTTAAACTAGGTCAAAGTAAATCAGCCTAATCTTTATGACCTCTGCTAATGTTGTTGTTGCCAACTCGGAAGCATGCGTTTTCTTGAGGTATTATTTAGTTTCACATGACTCCTTTTTTTATAGTAAGCAACAGCTTCCAAACCTTCAAGCTGAAGTACAGTTTCTTCTCCCCCTACCCCGCCAATGTGCTGGCCACCTTTCCTTCTTTAGCATTTGCAACAAATCCCCAGTTGTCCCTGTGGACAATTCTATGTTTTCTGCCCCTCCATCAGTTTCTGGTTTAAGAAATAAAGGTCTTGTTCCTTGCCCCTAAAGGGCCACAGAAGGACTGGTGCAAAGTGAGACAAGAAGATACTAAGTTGCCCCCATCTTCCCAAACTGTGCCCTTCAGGCACTGTTGTTAAACCATTTTGTCAGGCCTCTTATAGAAATTTTCCACTAGAAGGGACTATCTGACTCTGGTCAAGAATACCACCAAACTACACAGAATATGTACATGTGGAGAAAGATGCTGAGAAGTCTTCCTCTGGTACAGCATAATAAGCATCTGTCCCTGGACAAGACCTCGGCCCCCGTCCCCATTCTGTAGGCACTTGATCTTTTAAGTGACTCCCTCTTCACCTGGCATTGGAGAAGAAAAAGCACTTTGTTCCCACCCCAAATATTCTGCTTCCCACAAGTCTTCTTATATTGCTGGAGCAAGGGGAAGAAATAGCATTTATCTAGCCTTTTTGGCTGAATAACTATTGGCTAGCTCTCTGTAGAATGTTTTTAGCATACCTCTATCCATGTTTTTGATCTAAAATTCAAGAACAGATGAATTCCACTCAGAATTCTATTACAGTAACAAATACACTTTGTTTATTTGTTTTGCTTGATCTTATATATACCACATGTCCAAAGCACAATGCTAAAAGAAATTTTTTTTCCCCTACAGGTAAGAAAAAAAATTTTAAGTAAGTTGCCAGAAGAAACCAAAGTAATGCTCACAAAACTCCACAACTCTCTGAATGAAAAAGTAAGTAAAGTTTGATTCTAGTTAATTGCCACAGCTAGAACTTTGTTTTATAAAGTTCTTCAGGTACCATAAAAAATTTAAGCCAAACTAAAACTCATATTCTGCACTCAGATATCTCTTTGGTAAATACAGGAGACCAAGCTGAGAATGTTTTACCATTTGTTTCCCTAAATGACAGTTGCTAATTTAATGCCAAAGTCCCCGTTTTAAAATTTTTATTTAGAGTATAAAGTAACATTTCTTTAAGCACCTATATATAAAAGTAAATTATAGTATTAAATATCTTTTCAGAGCATAGAAGACTTTTTTTCTTGCCTAGACTCTGCAGCAGAAGCTTGTGATATTATGATGAAAAAGGGAGAGAAAAAGAAGGAAAGGTAATGTTGAATTAAGCTTTATTAATACTTTCATGTGAGACATTTCATATTTGAAAGTTGAATATGACTGACTACCTTTCTGTGATGAACTGTATCTGAATGGATATAGATACTCACACATTGATTCAGAGTCTTAATACAGTTAATTATTGTTCTCTGACCCTCATGATGACAAAGCAGACTTCCTTAATCCCGTAGCTGATTAAGTCTGGGACTTTTTATTTGCTTTGGAACCTTTCTTACAGAAAATCTTATATAAGTATGGGCAGTTCTGCTTGATCAACAGCAACTTAAAACAAAAAGTTTATTTTGAATATCTCTGTCCTGTACATTTTTCTATAATTTTCTAACATATTATTTTATTCATGCTTATATATATATATATATATATATATATATCTCCCATATTTAAAGGATCCCTTAAAGTATTATGGAATTAGAACACTAAACTAGAGAAGCTAAAAAAAATGAATGCAGAAGGTAAGAATGGAGGTTGGTGAGAATTTCTTACGTCACGCTTTTGTGTGGTTTTATTGTTTTTTAGGCAGATACTGTTCCAGCATCGACAAGCACTGGTTGAACAGCTAAAAGTCACAGAAGACCCTGCTCTTATTCTGCACCTTACAGCAGTCCTCTTGTTTCAGTTCTCAACCCACAGCATGCTCCATGCACCTGGAAGATGTGTCCCACAGATCATTGCTTTTCTTAATAATAAAATTCCAGAGGTATAACATTTTCATTAGATTTGAAGTTTTTCAAGCTTTTAAATTCTGAATGTTTTGAGTGAGTAGATGTGAGTCATTGTCAATATTCAGGGACAGAAAACCATACTAATATTATTTACCTGCTTCCAAGAATGTGAACAGTTAATTAGGGACTGATTTTTAAATTTTAGCATAGCTCAGGAACCTTTCAGTATCTTATAATATTCATAGTAAAAAATATGGTGAATTTGGAAATTATACTTTCAGAAAAGATCGAAGAATGTCAGATCTTCTTTTTCATCCTAACTTATTTAATAAGGACTGATTCAAATGTTTTGTCCTATACACATTCTTAGGAGAAACTCAATCCCTCAGCTAAAAAAATTTGCCTTCTTTGAGCCTCCTTATCATTTTGATTTTATCTTTAGTAATTGTTCCTAGCTAAGTCAATTTATAGTAAAATGATCTGCATTCATGTTTTATTTTCCCTGAAGTATAAATTCTGTAAAATCGGGGGACCTTGTTAGATTCAGCTTTCTACTTACGTGGCCAATCTTTTGTAAAGTTGAAGACCTTCAATGTGTATTGCCTCAAAAAACTCTACTTTATCTGTTCCACAGAAAATTTAATTGTGCTTATTACCTTTTCTTACTGCTTTTCACAGGACCAGCATACACTTCTGGTAAAGTATCAAAGTTTGGTTGTAAAACAGTTAGTAAACCAAAAGAAGACTGGGCAGGGAGAGGATTCCTTGAGTGAGGAATTAGACAAAGAACAACATGATGTCACCAATACCACTCGTAAAGAGCTCCAAGAACTTTCTTCTTCCATTAAGGACCTTGTTTTCAAATCCAGGAAATCATCCGTGACAGAAGAGTAATATCTTAATTTACTTTTGTTCTATAGTGAGCATTTTTCCCAAAGTTAAATGTGAGTGGTCAAAAATATTGTCACTCACAGCTCCTTTCTTCCCCCATCAGCCTCCTCCCCCACACACAGTTCAGATAAAATAGTAATGTTGTATTAAATGTAAATCTTTGTGTTTTTTTGTTTTCTTTTTGGTACCGGGGATCGAACTTTGGTCCTTGTGCTTGCGAAGCAGGTGGCAGAACCACTGAGCTAAATCCCCAGCCCAAATGTAAATCTTATAAAGATGTGAATTTTGTAAATTGAATTCTCATGGAACTCTTCATTTTCACATAAACTTTATGTGGAATTTTTCACATAAAAATTATTTTCACATAATTCTAAGTAATTGTATGTTTCTGGTTTATTTTCTTCAAGATGGTAAACAATAAATTTTTTGATACTTTTCATTTCTTAAGAAAGGACTTATGTGCTATTTGATTTTCAAGTACTATTACTATATTTGTACACATTTAGGCAGAAACTTAAAATGTCATGGCTTTTAAAAAAGAAAAATACCTTTGGTGTGTGAGAAATAAAATAACTCATTTTAAAATTAATGGAAAAATGTTTCAAAACCAAAATACAGAAATTTTCAAATATATATATATTTTTTTCTAAGCCTTGCTCTTATTAAGTACCTGTGTGATAAATAATTAATCTGCTTTTTCCTATGGTGAGAGGATTTAAATCATTAGAACTTTCTTTTCCAAAAATAGAAACCTTGTTTATTAAAAAAAAAAAAAAAAGATATTCTTGCCTTCTAAAGATTACTAGTTAAAAGTAACTAAAATGGTTCTTTGGAGTAATCATTTCAACCAAAGGAATTTTAAAGAACAATTTTATTGTTTATCAAAAGAAATTTAGTTATTTTTAATATGATGATAAATTTCAATTATTAAAATGCTATTTTATATAATTCCTTGTATAACATTTAAAACTATATATTTATTTTAAAATGTTTAAATACAGTGATCAGAGTACCTCTACTCCATTTTAGACAGAAGTATTAATCTTGAGTGAAAGTAACTCATGTAATTTCTGACTAAGAATCACTATTAAAGTTGTTAGGGTTATAACATTAAGTTTAAAAATGTTTTCCCAGGGGTAATTTTCTATTATACTGTTTTATGAGCAAAAGAGAAAAATGACAAATCCTCTGTAACTATAGACCCCAATTTAGATTTGTTTATTCAGCTTCCATAATATTGAACACCCAACCAGTTACTCAGCCTTCGCTGAGAAATCTTATCATTTCTGTTTCAACATATACCAAAGTAATCTGTTTGTGCTAAACTAGATCGTAGAAAACAGAAGTGACAGTGAAGCCATTAAAATACTTCTGACTTAATTTGTGAAAATAAGAGACAATGAAGCAAATAAAAAGTTCTTAATCTCTTTGCATAAAACATTTTTCATTTGTCAAAACGGTTTTTATTTTTCCACACTAAAGAACAGGTTTTATTGTTTTTGAAAATAAAATTACATAGCTAATTTTGTATGTGAAGTTCAAATTTCATTAATAAAGTAAAAATAACAGTGTTTACTGTGATCGTAATGGACAGTGTTAAGAATATTATTTACAATAAAGTTACCCATTCTATTAAATGTTAATGGCACTTCCAAAATTTCATTATATTAATTAATGCTAAAGTTGATTTGTGGATTCATTCTGTGGAATGTATTTATATTTTCAATTTTCATTCTGAATGTCATTAAAGGATTTGATTTTTTCTTACACATAAATAATTCCATAGTTCTCAGTGTCTTTCATTACTTAGAAATTTCCCATTCATGAACCATTTCATCATAGTAAATCACTTCTCAGCCAGATTTCAGTAGATGCATAGCTATATTCTTCTATCTGCTACTTTCTGTTATTGCAGTTACAATAGAGATTGGAAAACATGCCCTCCTCTTCATGTTCAGGTGTGTTGCAGCCACAGAGCCACCTGTTTTTGAAGAAAACCCACTTCTGGCCATCTGAATGATAATGCCATATTAGAATCTTATATTAAAACAATTAAATAATAGTTGCTTAACTTAGAGAACCATTTTTAACTTTCTAGAGAAGTGCTTTAGTAAGATCAAAAAGGACCAAGGATAAGGTTAAGATGTCGCAGTGATGTAGAGGATACTACAGTCTGTAGATTGACAAGAAATGGTTCATTGCTTTTTCAGAAATGCCACTCAACCTATGCCCAAATGTGACTGCTTTCTACCAATGACATAACTTATGTTAGGTGAATATGGGAGGATGGAAAGTTTGCTTTCTTTTGCTATGACCAATGAAGCCTTTATCCCAGTTTATATGGGACATGAGATAAAAACAGACACATAAAATCAGGTGGACATTTAACACAAAATCTGGAATTTTTACTTTTTTTCTTAACAAAAAAAAGCCAACCCAGGGCTTCACACATGCTAGGCAAGCACTGTACTACTGAGCTGCATCTTCAGCCCTGAGAACACTAATAAAGTGGCTGTTAGAGTGACCTGCAGAATCACACAAGTTGGACCTTGAAGGCTGCATGAAGCAAATGAAGAACAAATAGAAGAGATCTGCTCTAGACTGATAATGTAACCCTGACCTTCATGCTTTCAGAAAAAAGTTTTTGTCTCACATCACAAAAAAAACTACATTAAAATTGTATTAAATTTCTGTACATTGCTAGTGTTGTGTTGTTTCTCCACATTTGCCCCTAATTGGATCTCTGTTTCTCTTAAGTATAATTGGCAATCTTGCTGTTTGTTTTGAAGAGGAGGGATGGGGTTATGTTGATGGTGTAATGAATGAAAGAGAGGATTTAGTGGATTTAAAGCCTTGGCTTAGGAATTTCCTGGATCTTGTATTATAGCTGAATATGAGAAATACAAGTGCAAATTTTGAAAATATTCCTTATTTTCAAGCAGGTGACTGTAATCACCAATTAAAGTTTAATGTATTTTGACAGAAGTGAACAGAAGATGGTATGGCAGAAGAAATAGAATTCAGACTGTCGGCGGAGAGGCTGAATGTGACCTAAGTCTGTAAAGAAAAAGGATTAGCTTCAAACAAATAGGAGAAGGGAAAGGGTGTCTTTCTGGACAGAGAAAAGGAGGTGCAGAAGTACTGTGACATTAATTTTCATGAAATAATGAGACATTTGGGAAGCCCTAAAGTATGAGAAATAAGTGATCTGGAGAAGTAACAAGATGAAATGGAGACACCAGGGGAATATCCTGAAATGCCTTATGTAATAATATAAAAAGTTTATTATCCTAAAAACATGCAGAACCTTTAAAAGATTAAATTAGCCAGGGAATAAGGTGATTTGATTTCTCTTTTAACAATTATTTCCATTCTGGAAGGCAATTTGATAATTTACCAAAATCCTATAAATGTATGTATTATTAGTGAAAATTAATGCCTGTAATGTGGATTTAAAAATGTATTCCTGTAGTAGACAGAGAAACAACATGTCTTACATAGAAAGGGAGCAATCTTCTTGACTCTGAAATAACTTTTATTCAGAGGGTAGTCCACCAAAGAAACACCAAAAACTCCCAAAATGTGTCTGGTTTTTTTTTCATTGCAAAATTAAAGCAGTTTATCAAATTGTTTGATAAGGGCTGGTAAGGGGAACTGAGCCTCTAACCCTTCCCAAATCTATTATATAGACCTCAAAACTAGATAAGTTCTTGAAGGCATGAAATAAGGTTTGTATACAACATACAGTTACTTAAATAGTACCTAATCAATGTGAATGAACATTCAAGATTTCTCTTCTTCCCTTTTTCCTACCTAATCTAAGTCTTTGTGATTTATATTTTATATAAATGATCTGTGGTTTTTGGTATTGAAGAAAATAATTAGAAGGAAAAAAGCAATATTATGTATTTCATTATGTTGCAACCATTCGTCGCAGCCACTTTAAAAATAATACTGATTTGAAAAATCACAGTGCATTAAGTGATAAGATACAGAAGTATGATGGGATTCAGCACATGCTACCCCCAAAATATTGCATCTTGGCATTTGAGAAAATTGCAGAAGCAGGAAGATCTCTCACACTTTCACTTCTTCCTGGGGCAGGTCACAAAACCTAGGAAGGTCACCCTCTTACCTCCCACCCTTCTCCTCTGAAGCAGGTCATAACACCTTCATTTGAAAGATGCCCACTCTACTCAAAAAATGGTGGAGGGAAATCTTTATCTCTGAGGACACAGATGTAAAGAAAAATCTGGACAAAGAGGACTTCCTTGATAAATTTCAAGTTTTATACTCCTTTGTTCACAACTATTCACTTTTTCATCAACCTAAGCATGAAAATACACAAATTACTTAACATGTCTCTGAATCTTCATTTCTGAAGATTCCCATGTCTCATAAAATATACATAAATGTGGATGCTTTTTTCTTGCTAGTCTGCCTTTTGTTGTAAGGGCCTTGGGCATGTACCTAGGAATGGGAAAGGAATTTCTCATATCCTATAACTGATCAAAATGCTCTTGGTATTGTAATTAAATATGTTATACCACTGAAACTGTACATATTTATAGGTAGTATTAGACATATATAAACATTTACACAAACCTTTCCTTATATAGTTAATGCTTGTACATGAAATTCTAACGAGATAAGTCAAACATTTGGGCTATGGCTATCAGATTCCAAGTTATTTTAATTTTTCTTTATATATTTTTCATTCTTGTTCAATGTTTTCTGAAAGAAGCATTTTTATATTTGAATAAACTGATATTCTACCATTAATATTTCTATGTAATGAAATAGAGAAAAGATAGAAAAGGTCCAGACTGACCTTGAAATACTAATTTTTTATGATTGACATGATCTATGTAAGAAAAATGATGAATTAGAGGGATGATGACAAATTTAAGAGGTTATTTAATAATGTAGAGCCAACAGAAGTTAGGCAGTGTTGGCAATGTTGGAGAATAAGTGAGGAGAGAGAAAAGTCTAATATTATGGGTAGATGATTGTGCCATACCTCAACATAGGAAAAACAGCAAAGTAACAGGATTGGAGAGGGGAGAAAATTAAGAGGTTTATTTGGAATTGATGAGTTTGAAATGCCTGGGGACTTCTAGACAAAGATCCCAGTAGAAAACTGGATACAAGTATAAAACCTTGGGAAATGATACCTGTTGAGAGTGAGGATGTGGAAGTGATACATATAGTTGGTTCTAAAAGGAATGCTTTGAATAAAATGACTCATACTTAACAGAGGATTACACTCTAGTGAAGAAAGAATTAGTAAAGGGAGAGTAATGTGAGGATGCTAAAAACGAAGAAAATCAGAAGAGTATAACTTAAGGGGAACTAAGGGAAGAGAGTTTCAAGAAGAAATTGACATAGCCAGAGATAAGTTCTTTTAAGATTATCAACTGCCTTTAGGTGCTTCAAAGAAATCTTCTATGATCTTAAGGGTTTTTTGGTGAAGTGGTGCAAATGAAAGACAAATTGCATTAAAGCTACGGAGGGTGAAGAAAGTCCCGAAGTTGAATCAGTGTAGATGCCCTCAAAAAAGCATACTGCAGACACAATACTGAGCTCCAACCTGACCTCTGAGTTGCTCATGGTGTTGCAGTTGAGTTTTATCTACCCAGCTGCTTTCAGATCCAGGCCGCTTCAGACAGGCACCCCTCCAGACGCAGTTGGAGGGTCCTGGCTCACGCAGAACTTGCAGATCCTGGCAGCAATCCACTGGATTCCCCCCACCACTCCCTGCTCCTCTGGCCTCTTGGCTGTACTGACATCTGGTTCCACACTACAAAGACACAGAGGACACTGGACCACCAGACCACTGTATTGGGTAAGTGGAGCTATCATCACCTCCCACTGGAATCGGGACTATCTTCAGGGGAAGGGCAGCTGGAACCTGCAGTACAACCCTGCAGAATTCAACCCTACAGGAGGGCAGGGAGCTCAACTTGGGACTTGCAGCCAGAAATCTGCCCAAATCTCACGGGTCTACGACTGGCTTACTGAGACTCATTGACTTATATCTGCACACTGCTACCCACATTGTCTATTGTGACAACACAGACATACCCTGAAAGAGGCCCTTCATTTTTATTTTTATTTTTTATTTCTAAAATTAGCATTATTGGTTTCTTTTTCCTCTTATCTTTAATTTATTTTTCTTTTCTCCTACTCTTTGCAAATTTTTTTCTTTCCTATTTTTTCTTCTCTTCTCTTTCCTTACTCTCTCTCTCTCTTACACTCACTCACCCTCTTGCTGTCCAATATTGTTCATCTCTCTTTTTGTCCCTGTTCTGGCCCTCATTCGGAGTTCTTTATTTTTCTATTTTTCTCTTTTTCCTTCTCGCCTGTGTCCTTTGGCCTCATTGCTAACCTTCCCCTATACTTCTACCTATCTATCCCTCCCTTCCCAACCCCTTCTAACTCCCCATCCCAAAGGGTAAAGTTGTTATATTGAAGAGTTTATTCACTATATGTTAGGTTGGTCCTCAATCATGATTTGATCATTCCATGAAGGTTCTAATTACAAGCAACAAAGATACTTACAGTAAGCAATTTCAAACTATCAACCCAGGAGTTAAATCAAGGACAGTACCAAAAACAAAAATGAGAAGACATTTAAGCAAGGCACAAACTCAGACTTCCACCCCACCAAGGGGAAATCCCAGGGGAAATGAGATGGAAAAGGGTAAAGTGTTATATTGAAGAGTTTACTCACTATAAAAATATGTTGGGTGTGGTCCTCGATCTTGATTTAATTCACACAGCTAAAGGTGACAGATTAATAACTACCACAAAATGTTATTCTTTAAGTTGTACTTGATGCAGTGGTGTTGCTGATTGTATCATTTGGGCTAAGGTGTTGCTATTGATCTAGTCAGTGATCCTTCCTAGTATAATGATAATGAGATAGCCTCAGAGTCACTAGAGACTCAAAACTTAAAGACCAGCTCTATCTGGAAGTCACCTCTGAAAAATCATTCCATAAGAGTTCTAATTGCAACCAAAAAAAATACTTACAATAAGCAATTTCAAACTATCAACCCAGAGTTAAACCAAGGACAATACCAAAAACAAAAATGAGAAGATATTTAAGCAAGGCACAAACTCAGACTTCCACCCCACCAAGGGTCCCTGGGGGAAATGAG
>NW_004624810.1:8757771-8793724 GCF_000247695.1 Heterocephalus glaber | reverse complement strand
GAGGCCATACTCTTAAGGGAAATGAATAGGACACACGTGTAAATACCAAATAGTTTCACCAGTGTGAGAAACTGGTAATGTAAACAAGGGTTAAAATAATTAAAATGAATAATTGATAAGTTGGAATAGGAAAAAAGGTCCAAAGACTAAGGGGTGAATGGAGGGGAAGGGGAAAGGAAAGGAGGGAAAGGAAAAACTATGAGAAAAGAAAAAAAAATGGAAATGATGTCTATGTAAATAGGGAAGGTTGGAGGGGGTGAAGGGCGCACACGTAATGGGGAAAAAATAACCAAGACACATCATGTACAGGTACAAACACCCAATGATAAATGTAAAAAAATTGTATACCTAAAATGTACCAATAAAAGAATTTATAAAAAAATAGCATACTGCATATAACTAAAGGGCAATGCCCCCAAGGCTAGATGGGGATACAGGCACTTTTATATCTCCAAGACTCTTGCTTTCCTATAAAAGGAGGAAAATAAAGCCTGTTTAGTAGGGGTATCATGATGATTCAAATCTGTAATTAATGAAATATACCTTTGTCCTTTCAATAAATCAGAATTCATTTTTGCTAATCATCATGTTTTCATTTCACAATGTCTTAATCACAAAATCAGTTCATTTAACAAAGCTTAGAGTCAATTGGTCCTGCATTTCCCCAGCTCATACTTGATTGTATTTGGCAGAATTTTACCTAAAAAAAATATTTACAAGACCCAGGGATTTAGTTCAGTGGTGCTGCCACCTGCCTCACAAGTGCAAGGTCCTGAGTTTGATCCCCAGTACAAAAAAAAAAGAAAAAAATTAACATATGCCTTTAGCACTTGAAACAAGGACAGTTTAAGTTTGGTCTGGGAATGGATGGAGTTAAGGTAGAATATTTCTTTTCTCATCCCATCTAAGAAATGACCTTAAATAGAGATTCTAGGAATGTATGTCATTTACTGTATAGATTGGTGTGACCCACTAAGAATTCTTATTGTGGATATCTCATCGATATGTAAATGTTCCTTCAAATCCAACTGTTGACATCTGTGACCACTTTCATGTTTTGAATTCAAGATTTTAAAGGACCAGATGAACATCCTTAAATGAAGTCATACAGCATGGATGTGACATAACAATTGTTACCAATTGTTTCTTGGGAAATGAGCAACAGCAGGAAATGTTAAGTCACATGGTGCAGAAAGCAGGTAACTACCCTGAGTTAGTCTATTCAAATATAAGGCTAGAATTTCCCAAGAAAGAACGAGTAGAGGCCACAGCTCAAGGCTCCTCTCTCCACCTACAAAGAACTCCACAGGTGAGAACATGGGTCTTCATCTCTTTTAGACAGTTCAGCAAAAATGATCTGCAGTTTAGCCATTTGAAACCTAAAATGAGGCTTCTGATAGACACCATAAAACAAAACCAACAACAGATTAATCTAGGAAAGAAAAAAAATCATTGTTTTAGAGAACTTGTTTTATAAATATGCCTCTAATTTGGCCTCATCAGTGGAAATTTCTCCTGTGTGTGTGTCTGTGTGAATGCTGTATATTTGAAACTTTTTAGAGCTTATGTAGATATTTCAACTACTACTAATACTGGCAGAATTTCTCTTTAAGCATGTTCTGGGGAGAATTTGTTACTTGTAATTTTAAGGAGAAATTGACAAGGAGTAGTTTTTTAGCTCAGTAGGAGTCAGCTATGTGCACGTCACAAGGCTTGGAGGAATCAGGGATTCTATTTTTTTCCTACAAAGTTGAAAAGGCCGCAGTTGGGAGAGAGCCGAAGTTGGGAGAGATTCTCAGCGCTGTTCCTTTTGGAGTTGACATATTTACATATCAGTGGGTCAAAAATCGTCATATATTCTTTCATATTACTTTAAGTCATAGGAGCAAACAGCTTTAACAAAAGTAAGTTTTTCCTTCCAAAATGTTTCCTTTGTGTTTTCTTTATGTGGTATTTTTGTCTTACTGAATTTTTTTAAGGATGAAATATTTGTATAAACTTTCCAGTGATTACTTGAGAACTTTTGCACAGCAATTATGTGTATATCTTGAAGTTTCTTAGCCATTTGAACAAACCATTAAAGAATTCTATCTGCCAAGCCTTCTAGATCTCTCATTTGGATGACTTGTTTAAGGAGGCAGCACAGTGACCAGAAAACTCTGGAATTGCCTGCTGAGTTATTGTAATGGTCTTGTTGTGTGAGCCTAGCTTCATTGTTGTAAAAAGGGGAACAGAAGGGATCCTGGGTTTTATTTGGCTCAATTTATTTCAATGAATGATATCATTGAAGATATTTTAAAGCTGTATTTATATTTCCAAAACATATTTTGAAGCAACTTAAAGATTTTTAGAAGTTAATGAGATTCTTGCTTTCAAGAAAAATCTGCTTACTTTCCAGAAGCAGGCATACATACAATAATTCATAGTTTGAAATTTCCTAAGATGAAATTAAAATATTTGTATGTCCTATACACACAGATATATGACACACTACATCTATCTAAAGTGCTGCTTTTTGAAACTGAGGTCATTATTGAGGCAAAAACCATGAATCCCATAAGGATTAATGCTTTCTCATAGTCATACTCTCTTTGTCATTCATTTGAAAAGCGAATGCATTTTCCTCTGCTGTCATTTTGAATCAGAAATGTGGCAACTAAAAAGAATCTTTAATAAAATATATAATTCTTGTACATAAAGAGTAAGAAAATTCTTGGGTCATTTTGGCCAGCATTTCATATCTTCAATAGTACTTGAATTAAATTTCAACATAAATATTGCAATCATATATCATAGAAGATACTTCTTAGCATGTGTGTTATGATATATGCCAAAAGCCATGATCCAAATTGCTTGATGGGGAAGGTAAACTTTGATGACTATTTTCTACAGTTGTTCTGCTTATTCCCATATTATTGATAGTTACTAGCTCTGGGCTGTTCTACCTAAGCAAGAGTAGCAGATTTGTATTTCACTGTAAGATCTGTGATAAATTTACCTCTTATTTTTATTCTATTTTCCAACCACATTTTGAGAAAAGCTGGATTAATTTGGATTTCTTAGGGGAGCCTAGAAACATTTTGCTTATAAAATTGAAAATATGTATTTATCTAAAACATTGTACAGATGCTTTGATTTTTTTAATGTAAGAAACATGATCTCTTTAGAAATGAAAACCAAATACTCGGACTTGCAAGGGAAGTTCTGAATCCAACGTAAGTTAAGTGAGCTTGCTTTCCCATATTATTAAATTATCTTTTTTTCTTTCTATTTTTCTTAGTTACCCTTTAGTACCCTAGAAGGAGTTTTGAAGAGAAGGGGGAAAACAGACTCCTTCCCACAAAAAAATACCTTAGATCCTCTCAAAATGATAAGCTTCGGCATTTATCTTTACTCTGATAGCTTTGGAATCACAGATCCCCTTGAAAATCTGAGATCAATGGACTTTCTTCTTAGGGAAAAAAGAAAAAAACTAGTGAATACAGTGATGGTGAGGTTCATCAAGGGGAAGCCAGTTAAAAATTCTAACATAGCCTTTGTCTTGGGACCCCTGCTAAAATGCCCAGATAATTAATTCCCTCTGCTGTCTGTGTAGCCCAGATAAACAGCTCCTCTTGGCTGTCAGCCTTAGTAGTCATTGTACTCTTATAAAAAGTAAACTATTTTATTTCCTGTAGAAACTGGGGAATTAACTAACTTCTTCCCCCCTCTCAAATCATATACTCATAATATCTCCAAGTTCTCCCACTGCTACCTCTAAAATTTACCTACTTCTTTCTTTGTCACTACCGTTGCCCTGTTTCACCCTGTTTTCTTCTTTCACTTAGTCAACAGTACCACTTTGGTTGGTCCTCATGCCTCTACAATTGTCCTCTTGATTATATAATGATTGATTATATGATGCCTAATTCTTTCTCAGGGAATGTATTCTCAGAGAAGCAGTACAGTAAATTAAAGCCAAATCTCATCAAACTTTAAGGGGCTCAAAATCACCTGTTCGGTTTTGTTAAGATGCAGACTATGGTTTTGTAAGGCTGACTGAGCGTCTGAGTCTTTGCATTTCTAACAAACTCAACAGATGTTGATATTATTGGTCCATGAACCACGCTGAGGAGCAAGGATTTGGAATATGCCTTCTTGTGACAGTTCTATGTGTCTTGTTTTCTCTGTCTATAAAATGGTGATCCTAGGTGCACCTCTTTTAGGTATGGTGTGGTATATTAAAATTACTTGCAACATTCTGTGGCACAGAGTCTATTTATTCCAAGCCAAGACTGAAAATTTTAGCTTGTATATTTTTCTCCAAGTTGATTTTACTACTGTACTGTGCTCTCTCTCTCTCCCTATCTCACTCTCTCTCTCCCCACCCCCACCCCCCCTCCATCTCCATCTCCATCTCTCTCCCTCCTTTTCAACCACACTGAATGTCCATAAGCAAATAAAGAACAGGGCCTCTTTTTACCAGGCCTCCCCAGGTACTGTTCTGCAATTCATTCTGCATGCAGAAGTAACTCACCTCAACCACTCTCAGGTGCTCCATACTCAGGAAGTACTGACCATTTCCACCCAATTATATATATGTCTCCATTTTTGTGTATTCTTTTAATATACATGTATCCATATTGGACACATTATAATCTCATTTCTTTATTTGTTCCCCCCATAAGACTACATGCAAGGCACTGTGATAATTAACATTGAATTTATACCATACTGCATCCCCCTTTACAGAGTGCAGGTGATCAATGAAGAGTGAAGTTATTTATAGACATTTTCAATGACCTATAAAATTAGAAATAGGGACAAGAACAGCTTTAAGATGGAGGCAGCTTTAAGATCCAGTTTGAGAAAAAGATAAATAATAGTTATAATAAATGACCTCTCCAAATGCTATCAATGGGTTTGTGGGTTGGATTGTGAACATGCTAGAAATCATATATATTTTTATAATATATAATAATTATATTTATTATGTGATATATATATGATATAGATTATATATAATTGATTCTATATGATATGTAGAGGATAAATATTTCCTCCAGATACCGGAACATCATCATTTATTGTATCCAGCTGATATTGAGATACTGAAAGAGACTGAAAACAACATGCATGGCACCAAAATGGCTTTTCTCTTATTCTTAGGATAATTCATTTTTATGAATGTTTAGACATATTGGAAGGATACAGTGAATTCAAACCCATAGGAACCCTTTACTAGTCCACATATGATTCTGGGCTAACTCAACCTGAAGTTTTAAATTCTTTAAACAAGGCTAGACAGTGTGAGAGCAACAGTGTGATATAGGAACAGCATCTAAGCCTTGAAGCCTGGGCTGGGCTGAGTTCTCTGTGAACTTGGGCAAGTAAGTTTTGTGCCTTCCTTAAACATAGAATGAAAACATCTTGTAGAATTTTACATTAGGGCTATAGTAACACTGGTCATTTCTGTTTCTTTGCAAATTCATAATTCTGTCTCTACTGAAACTTAACCTATCTCACCAGATTACTAGCAAAGCTTTGAAATATTTCTTTGCTTATTAATTTTACCAGAACAGTGCTCATCAAATGGATCCTTAGTTTTGTTTTTCAGTAGGTTATTTTGAAATGTTTGCCCTCACATTATTTAAGAATATACTTTTTGATATTATTTTTAATTTAATTGCACTTATGAACCAAAGATGGTAGCATGGAAGTGTGTTGAAGAAATGGGATTCAGGGGTTCTTGTTTTTCAGATTTTGTTCTCTTAAATTATCTCTAACAATTTTCATAAGACAATCTAAGTGACATTTCATAGTCACTTGACCCCTAGTACTTTTTTTAAAAGAGTACTAACAGTTCTTCTAGTAGAGTATCAAACTATCATTTTTTGACAGAGCCAATACATACATATATACATTGCTATTCATTTACTCATGAATTAGATCAACTAGAACTAAAGATAAAACAAAGTGTTCAATATTCTTTATGTCATGAAACTCTGTATTGTGCTAATAAAGACCAAAAAGACACCTATGCACAGTAGTTGTTCATCACAAACTTTGACCAAATATTTCTCAGGATAGAACTAATGATGCCTTCATTTTTTGTGTTTTTTTTAAGTTTTCTTAAACTTTTAAAAATTGAGTTTATTGGTACATTTAAGTAAACCTTATGATCACATTCATCATTGAGAATTTGTACCTGTATATGATATATCTTGATTCTTATTTTCTCCCGTTCCTCTACCCTCCCTTCAAACCCTCAACCCCCATATACATAAGCTTTGTTTCCATCTTTTCCTTCTTACTTTCAATTTTTTTCTTTCCTTTCTTTTCTTTCCCCTAACCACCCCCCCTCCCCCCAGTTCTTCTTTCCCTTTGGACATTTTCTTCCTATTTCACAATATCTATTATACATTTTGGTCCTAATTTACACCTTCAATTTCTCACACCAGAGAAATGATTCGGTATTTACACGTGTGTCCTATTTATTTCACTTATGAGTATAGCCTCAAGGTGCATCCGTTTAGCTATAAATGTCTCAAGTTTATCTTTCTTTATGGCTGAGTAGTACTCCATTTTATTTTTTTAAAACAGACATCTTCTTTATCCACTCAACAGTTAATGAGCTTTTGGGGTGTTTCCCAGATTTAGCTATTACAAACTGTGCCACTATAAACATGGGTGAGGATATATCACTGTGGTATGATGCTTTTAATTCTTTTGAGAAGATACCCAGAACGGGAATAGCAGGGTCAACTGGGACCTCTAATCCCAGTTGTTTGAGGAATCTCCACACTGATTTCCCCAGTGGTTGCACCAGTCTACTCTCCCACCAACAGTGGAGAAGGGTTCCTTATTCCTGGCAGCCCCGCCAGCATTTGTTATTGGTTGATTTCTTAATAGCAGCCATTCTTTTGGGAGTGAAATTGAATCTCAGTGTTGTTTTCATATGCATCACTCAAATTACCAGTGATGTTGAACATTTTTTCATATGTTTATTTTCTATTTCTACTTCTTTGTATGAGAAATGTCTGTTCATTTCAGATGCCCATTTTTGAATTGGGTCTTTAAATTTAGGGGAGCCTGATTTTTTAAGTTCTTTATATATTCTAGATAGTAGTTCTTTGTCTGAGAAACAGCTGGTAAAATTTTTTTCCACATTGTAAATTGTCTTTTATCTTTGTTGGTGGCTTCTCTTGCAGAAGCTTTTTAATAAGATCCCAGTTGTTGATTCTTTGTACTAGTTCCCATGCTACTGAGGTTTTGTTCATAAAGACTTTTTCTACACCAATGTCTTCAAGAGATCTACCTAACCTCTTTTCCAGCAGGTTTAGTGTTCTGTTTTAATATTTAGATCTTTGATCCATTTTGATTTTAGTTTAGTGCATGGTGAAAGATAAGGGTCTAATTTTAATCTTTGGCAGGCTGAAATCCAGTTTTTCCAACAACATTTATTAAAGAGGCTATCTTTCCTCCCGTAAGGGTATTTGGCTCCTTTATCAAAGATGAGGTGCTTAGTATGACTTAGTATGTCTCGAGTTGTTTCTGCATCTTCTAATTTGTTCCATTGATCCTCAGGTCTCTTTCTTTGCCAGTACTGTGCTGTTTTTTATCACAGTGGCTTCATAGTATAGTTTCAAGTGGAGGATTGTGATATCGCCTGTCATGTCTCTGTTGCCTAGAATTGCTTTTGCTATTCTAGGTCTCTTCTGGTTCCAAATGAATTTTTGGATTGATTTCTCAAATTGAGTTCTGTGAAATATACTGTTGGAATTTCAATTGAGATTGCATTGAATCTATATAGCAGTTTTGGAAGTATGGCCATTTTCACTATATTAGTTCTTCCTACCCAGGAACAAGGGATGTCTTTCCATTTTCTTATATCCTCTTCGATTTCTTTTTTCAGAGTGCTGTAGTTTTCAAGGTAGCAGTCTTTTACTTCCTTTGTTAGACTGATTCCTAGATATTTCATTTTTGGGTATGCTATTGTGAAAGAAATTGTTTCCCCAATTTCTCTCTCAGGGAGTCTGTTATTTGTGTACAAGAAGGCTAATAAGTTTTGAGTGTTGACCTTGAATCCAACTACTCTACTAAATCTGACAACTCTGGAAGTCTTTTAGCATAGTTTTTGGGGTCTTCTATGTAGAGTGTCATGTTGTCAGCAAATAAGAATTTTTCTTCACTTAAATATCAACACTTCTTTAACAGATTTTGAGCATAATTTGCATTTGAAAAAATAATTGTTTGACACTAAACTGTTGTCTAGATTAAGATTTTATTTTTTAAAATGATTTCCAGTTTTATAATTACATTAAACCTACTTATTTGTTCCCTTGAACATTTTTATAATTATACTATCATGGAAGAGACTGGCTTTTGACCTGTAATTTTTTTAATTGAGCAAGTGTACAGTAATTTTTTTCAATATTTTCCTTGTTATCAAAGTGATACATGTACAATTTGGAAAGTACTGAAAAGTATAATTTTAAAACTATAACGTTAATCAAGAGGCTTAACACTTTAGCATATTTTCTTTTAAACTTGTCCTCTATTTTTAAAAATATTTATGTAATTGTGATCACACTGATTATTCTATTCTATATTTTTTCATTTAAAGCAATATTATAAGAATTTCACCATTCCATTGAATCCTATTCCACACCATCATAATTCCATTGAATACTATTCCAAACACCATGTCAATGACTTCTAGTATTGTTTTTAAAGTCATTTAGTAAATAATTGTATATTCTTTCAAGCAATGTGTAGAAAGACCTTTACAAATCCTAATTAAACTTAAGTATACTTTAGCAAACACCCCCCAAAATACAATTAAAGGCACAAAATATACTTTGAAAGTTTAGATCAGGGATCAGAAAATACTTTCTGTAAAAAGTAAGATAGGACATACTTTAGGCCTCAAAACTACTCAGCTATACTCTGATAGCAGCAAAGTAGCCATACACAGTATTCTAATGAATGATAGTGGCTAGGTTCCAATGAAACTTTATTTACGGACACTGACATTTGAATTTCATATTACTTAATGTGTCAGAAAGTATCTTTTTTGGTATATTTTTGTGTCATTTAAAAATTTAAAAGGTTCATTTATGTCCAATTCCATACAAAAAACAGGGAGTGGCTAGGTTTGTCCCTTGCACTTTTAATTGCAGACCTCTGATTAGAGGCTGATTTCAAGAACCCTACCTTGTAGGATTCAAGAGACTTCCATGGACACAATATATGTACATACTTTTAAGAAGAAGTAAATATGTTTTATCAGATGGGAAAGGATTTATTTTGTTTTGGTTTGGTTTGGGGACTTTTTTGTTGTTTTTATGTTTTGTTTTGTTTTTTGCAGTATCAGGGATTGAACTCAGGACCTTGCACTTGTGAGGCAGAGGGGGTGCCACTGAGCTAAATCCCCAGCTAAGCTAAATACCGACAAGGATTTCTTAAACTAAAAATGATTAAGAAACTTGTCTGGGTAATATGTTTGCAAGTACTTTGTAAACCATAAATCCCTTTTAAAATACATTTTGTTTTTCACTTATGATATTATACACTAAA
Source organism: Heterocephalus glaber (assembly GCF_000247695.1). The sequence goes on along the minus strand of NW_004624810.1, from coordinate 8,784,166 downwards.
TGATATGAAAGGACTGATTAGAAGAAATAAAAATATGCCATAATGAGAATTCCACCTAGGAATTCAAAATCTGAAAATCTAATAATCTCTTTAGATTACAATCTAAAGAGAAAATAGGTAACAAGTTAAATTCTAAAAGGCATTTAAATGTGAATTAATACTTATACTTATCAAGATAATTGGAATATTTATTGTTTTGGTCACTTTTTGGGTTTTTGATTGATCCAACAGTTTATAAATAATGTTATTTGTCCATTCATTTGTTTTTGTTAAGTTCCTTTTTGAACTACAATAGCACAATCAGAAAATAAATCATGCTTCCTAATTTGACATTCTGGTTAATAAAAGTTAGTATATACATAATTCTTTTTCTTTTTTCTTTTCCCTCTCCACACACATACACAAACAAGAAACATAAAAATGGCACCACCTTTATTGTGATCTATATGTAGATTTGAAAATTGCACTTAATCATATGCTTCTGCCTTCAGAATTCTAAAACAAGGAGAAATAAACCCAGGTCTTATGTATGGGTAAAATTTTTTATCAATTTTATTATTGCCAAAGCTAGAGGAGGAAGCAAAACTTCCATGACTGACAAAGCGCTGGCTGTGACTCTGAGCTGAGCTTATGCCTCATGGGGAGAGAACATGTGCGAGACTCCTTCAGGATGCAGGGACGTGGCTCACTCCAAGGAGAGCAGCATGATGAGAGCTGTGCCTTGATGTCTTCAGCAAAGTAGGAGTCAACACGGCTCCACTTCAGAGTGCCCGTCAAGCAATGAAGTGACTCTTACAGGTGGAGTAGAAGGAAGGAGCCAAGGGAGGAACACTTTATCCTCAGAATACTTTCAGAACAGAGAAATTTCTGTCAAAAGCAACAGCACCTAGAGGAATGACACTTACTCTCCTATGATCTTTAATTCAAAAAGGCATTCTTAGTTTGTTTTAAATGTAAGTCATCCGCGGAAATTGTTGAAATGGGAAAGAAAATGTTAGTGATTAGACTGTCATAATTCTGTCTTTCTAGTGTGCTCTTCAGTTGACTGAAGAATATAGGAGCCTAAGTGTATTTGGCAATGTGAGGTTGAGTTTTTAAAGCTTTGACATGTACAAATATTTCCATACATGACTCTCCTATTATACAAACCTGGGTGGGATGCAGCCCTCAGATGTGTCCTTCAAGCAGATCTAGCAGCACACATCATCTCCACAACCATACACTACCCTCTCTTTAGAAAACTTCCTCAGTTTTTCATAGGCTACCTTTTATACAACCTTCAAGGTATAGCCCTAGAAGAACCTTACCTGGAGAGCTCTAGAAATTTCTTGAAATTTCCAGAGCACCTGTGCAGACCTCCAAGCATTTCCATGTGACCTTTCTCCTTTCTTCTTCTGCTCCCTCCCATCCACAAACACTTACCAAGTGCTCAGCATTTTCTGGCAGTACGACAGGTGTCTGGTAGTGAACATAGTATTCACCCTTCATTTTCTGTTAAGCAGGAAAGACCATTAACTACAAGTAATGTATATTGTGACTGGCAAAGTCTTGGGAACTCGAAAGCATACATCCAGGGTCTAATCTGATAGACAAGTAATGGAATAAAGAAATGAAGTGTGTGTGTCTCTCTCTCATGCTACCATGCAGGCTTTTCATGGGTAACCTAGTTTTACCTTCACTGCTGAACTTCATTGATGGTCCAGCAGCAGCACTGATGGTCCAGTGATGGCATTGATAGTCCGAAGGTTTTAACTAAAGCTACAAAACTTTAATAAATGTGTCCAGACAACTGCTTGATACTGTTGATGTTAAAAATGAGACAGATTGGGGCCAGGGATTTAGCTCAGTGGTTTCGCCTCCTGCCTCGCAAGGTCTCAAGTTTGATCCCGGGTACAAAAAAAAAAAAAAAAAAATGAGACAGATGGAGGCAGATGTCAGATTCTGAATGATTTCCAATGCTACACTAAAGAGCATAGATTATAAAAGTCACCAAAAACAAAGTGATTCGACATCAAGTAATTTTAAGACGCTGGGTTGGCTCCTTTATTTATGAAATAGGAGGGGAATGGTTGTTTAGTTCTAAGACTTTCTCTGTAGCCAAGCATCTGTCTTCGTTATACTATAGTCATTCAATACATGTTTGTTCCAGGAATAAAGCCACGAACAAGTCAGAAAGGTCTCTGCATTGTTTGTGTGACATATTGGCTTATCTCTAAGAATTCACACATTGAGTAATATTTAGGGTGAAAACTAACAAAAAAAAACTTACACTAAATTATAATCAATATTTATCAACTAATACTGTGCACATTTGGCTTCCAAGGGAATGGTAACAGATTTTGCCCTCTTCTTTATGTACAGAATTAGCATAAAAACCTGAGATCAACATGTTGTGTTTCCAAAGCTATAAACATAAAACTGCTGAGTGAAACTAAGATTACTTTGGCTTATAATCATTTTTCTCTGGCAAATGCTGAGAACTAACTCTGCCTAAATCTTTGCGACTGAGAATAGATAAAAATCAAATTAAAACTGATTTTGAATATTGAGTGTTCCTCCCCCTACCATGATCAACAAATTTTGAACTGTCAAAAAATAGCTTACAATTACTGCTAAGCACTATCACCAAAGTACAGAATGTAGCTCTGCTTTGTATCTTTTTAAATCACATTCATTCTGGTAGGAGATAAATTATTTTGGTTTAGGCATAAATACTGAAAAAACTAGATAACATCAACCTCCTCCATCCAACCCCAACACAAACACCACTGCACAGCGCACATCATACATACCTACAAAGACCCATACACACCAACACACATTGCCACACACGTACATATACATCATTCCCTCAGATCCACAAAATACAAGCAAAAACTGGTTTAGGCTTTTCCTTTCAACCTCCATAGTAATCTAATAATAATTATAACAAATAAAAAGAAGTAAAAACGGAGTTGCCTTGAATGTTGGAGGCAATTTGTATTTCCTTTTGAAGATAACTGGTTTCATTTTGTAGAGTGAGAGGCAGTCAGCTCTCAGTATGGAATGAACCTTCCTGTGTATGCATAGGAAGCTGGTACCTGGAAAGTATTTAAAACATGGAGTGACAGATACAAGTAAAAATAGGGCTTTCATCTTTTTCTATTTTCAAAATAATCACGGCAGAAACCAAAGTTATCATTTCAAACAAGCATTTTGCCCATTCCTAAATGGAAAAACAAAGTAAATGCTTCTGTTAGATGCTTAGAAACCTGAATTATGGGCGAACCTTTTTTTTTTTTTTTTTTTACTGTCGGCTTAAAAAAGAAAGAAAGAAATTTGCCCCTCTGAACTCAAATTTTCTCATTTGTTTGTTGAAATGAATAAGTTAAAAAACAAGCTGGGAATTTAAAAAATCCCTCCCAGCTCCTAGATTTAGTGGTTCTGGGAAAATGATTTTGTATCAAAAATGGTTTTAGAAGGAAGGAAAAATAATAAAATAAACACTAAGAGGCCTTATCTCTAAATATCTTACACTGTTTCCATGGAGCATTCTTTTTTCCCCTATTTCCCTACAATTCTCTTCTCGGCTCTTGCCTCCCCTCCCCATCTTTTCTTTGTTACATCTTCTTCTCTTTCCCCTTGTTCTGAGGATTGGAATTGAATTTTTAGTAAAATATTTCATAAAGTACTTGTTAGTTATACAACTAATTTGTAGCACAGTGTTCTTTCTTCGTGAGAAAACAAGGTCATCCAGAATACAGCTGAGTAGCAAGTTGTACAGAATGACGAAAATAGTGACACATGTAAAATTATCTTTTAATGGGTCACTAAACTGCCATCTACTTTTGGGCCATCTTAAAGAAAAATTCTCACTTTAACAACTGGGTCCTATGTTGGTCACTCACTGCAAACTTGAAATCTAAAAAAGAAGATTGTTAAAATTCATGAGGATTTTCTATTAAATATTTGCAAAATTTAACCTGGAAGATGTATTCCAAAGTTTCCTAATTTTCTCAGAGAAACTAGCTGTACAGATTTGGAACTTCATTTCCATACCTGTACAATGAAGACTTGAAACTGACTTTTCTGTAATTCTTAGAGTCTGTGATCAAGAACAAGAAATTCAGTGTGTACAGATGTGTATTAAGATTTAAACTAACTTTTAAATATGCAATTCTTGCATTTGGTATAAAGTTCCAAAGATACAAAAGGCTGTACAGTACAAGGTAAATCTTGTTACCTTCATTATCTCTTCTTTATACTGTCTTTTCCGGTTTCTTCAAGAGATATTAGGTGTTAACTTAAATTTGTTGATGGTAAACCAAGTTGGATTTTGATGAATACCAGGTTTAGAGAAGTATCAGAACAACAAATATATATTCTTAAATTTTTGTCATTTCTATATACTGTATCTTTTCCTATAACTTTTCCTCTTCAGCTATGTTTCTATTTGTATAACTCCTAATAATTTTTAAGTTAGTTTGCTTATTTGCTCTAAAGCATTGTCTAGGAACATAGTTTCCAAAATTCTGCCTTCCAAGGCAGATTATAAATGTCACACAGAGCCATGAGGTCTTGCCATATGTGCATTTAGATTTTGTATTAATAATATGTATTTTGAGTGTATTTTTGTCAAAATGCCTAATAGGATGCTGACAATGGAGTAATTTTATAAGGGTTTTACAATGACCTATCCCTGAAAATCATGAAAATTGTCAACTAAGAATTACGAGTATGGTTATTTTACGTACATGTACCAATGCCACAGGAGGAATGTAAACATTATACACTGCAAACATGTACAAAATTTTTTTATAAAAGGAAGAGGATAAAGATGGATGGAGGAGAGAGGGAGGGAAGGGAAAGGGGATGAAAAAAGGAATTAAGATATATTTTATGTATGTACCATCTCCTCACAAGAAATGTAAAAATTATGTACTACAAACATACTAATAAAAAATGACAGATTCTTAAAAAAGAATTTAGAGGTAGAATGAAACTTCATGCATATAAAAAGGGGCACGTGTAGCTATGACCAATCCTCAGTGGAGAGCCCCTGGGGTTCACAGAAGTGCCTGGATTAGAGTCTCCTCGGGTCTTCAAAAGACCACAGAGAGCTGTGACAATCAAAACTCAGCCTTGCGCTCCCTAGCGCTCTGAAGACTCAATCAGAGTCTAAAGGTTGCAGTAACCACTATTTTTGAAAACAGAATAAAAAGATGTAAAGAGACAATGAATGTATATGCCACACTTACACTCAAAAGAAAACTGCAGGTAGGCTTGCGAAGAGAGGATACTTGTATTCTTTGACTTGGTCAATCAGTCCAGAGGAAAAGAAGCAACATACCTGTAGTAGTAACGAATGAAAAGCTGCTCTCCACAAATGGGGCACATTGATTATGCTTCTCCCCAAACAGAATATTCCAAGACTAAAGGTGTTCCTGTTTTCTTGAATTGAACCATTGTCCCTTTCAATAAAATAGGAATCCTTTACAAATTACCATCAGCTTTACTCAATAAATTTTTTTGAGGTAACCTAGTTAGTGTTAGGTACCACTTAACTCCAACTGGAGTACAAAAATGCAAATGATTATTTCTTTCAGTGAGCTTACATCTTGGTTGTAAGGGATACAACAAGCCCTAAAACCTTTATAAGACAAGGTAGAATACGAAAAATATCTAAGAGAAATTTGTAGGCTTTTATTAAACATATCACAAATAACACAATTTCTGAATGTGCCCTCATAAACCTTAGAATTAAAAAAGGTTAACATGTTAACAGGGTCTTCTTACTTTATAAGGATCAGAATGAGTTCTTCTTTCATTGTGATATTTTATGAATTTTAAGAAAATCACAAATCAATAGAATTTATACTTTAATGCCAGGAGACATGAAAGCCAATATATTATACAGTTATTTTAGTGTAATTTCAGGAAAGAATTATGTGATTAATTATAAAATCTTACTTATTACTTTTATTTGAATCACTTAAAGTTCTTCTTACCTAATTTTTAAACTAGGGGTTGTCATTTAGGTTTGTCATTTTAAAAACCAGTTTTACAGGCTCTATTAGCTAAGAATATGTAACCTGCCTGATCTATCATTATAAATTGGTACATATTAAACACATTCTTAATTTTCTGGACAGTTTCTAATGCTATAGTACCAGACGAGAAGCTATCCATTCCTTATATTTGAAAACATTTTGTTAAATTCTGTTTAATTCCCCTATATTGTTAGGAGCATAGGCTTTTAGTTTTTCAAGATTATACAGTGTCAAGATGAATCAACTAAAGCATGGTAAATGGAGCACTCAGCAAAGTTCCTCTACATTCCTGGAAAATAGGTTATCAGTTGAGCTTGTTCTCATATAACTGTTTAAATTAAATATATTTTTATTCATTTAAAGTAACTTACTTGAGTAAGGATTGGTTTTTCTCATTATTTATCATTGAAGAAAATTAATGTTTATTTTAAACCATCTGACAGTATAAAATAAACATCTTGGTTTTACAGTGACCATTTTCTAATCTCAAGGTATCAAACTCAATAATAAAAAAATGATGCAAGATATATTCATTTTCTTTTCTAATAATGTGCATTCCAACCATGGCAACTATTTCATGTGATCTTGTGCACCCAAATACCTTAGCTGATTGATGTATGTTACAGGCTTGTTTCTTCTTTTCTGTTAGTTTCTGCAGAGGCAGATCACACTTCTTGTTATATGAGCTGAATTTGTCATTAGATTCAAGAGGAAGCAGGTAGAGACAGTGTTATAGTGTTCAGAAACTGGAAATAATTAATGAACATGATGACTACATCTCCAAATAGGAAGACAAAAACAAACAAAAATGATATGATGCAATTGATATTATTAAGCAATTTTATAGAATGCCTCATGACTATTCTAAGGAGCATAGGAGGAGATTTATAATATATCTGTAGTGTCCTCATAGACCTCTTCTCTGAAAAACAGTGTTGATTTGGTGATTCATATCTCTACCATGTGCTAAGCTTATGTGAAATGAAGTTGGATAAATTTGCGTAAGTTCAGTTCTTGCCTATACCAAACCCTAGCACTAAACAAATCCTCAAACCAGTGTTCTGGGGTCCCTAGGACCACTTAATAACTAGAATTGCTTTTCCAGGGCAGCTTTCACAGGAATAATAGAGCAAGACTACAGGAAGCAGAAGGGCAGACAAAACTTGTATCTCCTGAAATGATTTCAGTCCTTCATGATCAAAATTGTAGAGAGAAGCCTAACTATGGAATTAAAAGCAGAAATTTCCTATCTGGTTAGACAGAGATATAGATAATATACTTTCATCTGTAAGGGCAAGATTCTTTTATTTTTGAAAATGTGCTTATACTCCAGTGAGGAAAAATCTCAAGGATATAAAACCTAAGTATTTTTAAGTCCTACTTTTTTAATTTCTAAAAAACAAAATTTTGATGGAATATTGTTATATTTAATACCTTATCACAAACTCTAGTTTACTTTTATTTCAGGAATAACTATCATAAATGGCATGATTCTGAATATCATCTCTCCAAGAAAATCATACAGCATTTTATTTTTCTTTGCTAGTATCCACAGAAAAAAATTAACCAGATGGAAAGCTCTGGGCAGCTGTTTTGTTTCATGGGAGAGTAGTTCATCAGCTCTCAAGAGAGTTTGAGTTCGACCTTTCCACACAAGACATTGAGCTTCAAAAAAATCTGGACTTGCAAAAGTGTCCCTAGAGACTAATATCAAACATTCCTTCACAATTATATGATGCTTGTTTTAGGTTATTTTTGATTAATGGCCTTAGTTATTTTAAGATTGTTTGTTGAGTTTTTTAAAAAGTACCACTTAAAGATAGTGGAAAGGACCCTATTTTTTCAAAATGTGAACTATAGTTATAGTTGCATATTTTTCATCAAACCATGTGTACCTACAGCTGATTTACCAGGATGTGTCCATTCCTACATTTCACTTGCTCCTTGACTAGGACCATGAGCAGCTAATACATTTCTCATTTTTCAGTTTAAAATCAAGTGCCAGAAAAGTTAAATGACTTCTGTAACAATGAACAAATTATATGCTAGTGCTAAGGCAACCAGTGCAACATCTGCCGTTTCTGATTTCTAACCCAACACTTTTCTCAGTCTTTGGTTACAAGCAAAAAATAAATAAATAAGGATATATATACAAGTCTACTCAATCTCACCCTCAGAACCAAAAGAGAAAAGAAAGAGAAACCTAAAAGTAGATCCTATTTACTAGTTATTCTAACTCCTTCAGGGTTTTAAAGTATGTGGAGTTTACATTTTACTGCTGTAAAGCATATACTTTTTCTATCTGGCACAGCTACAATAGATTAGTAATAAATTTAGGAACTTATTTTTCTCATATATTTCACTTAACTCCCCTGAGTTGTGTCAAATTTGGTCGCTCATTACACCACCAACACTAGAGCTACCATCACGGACCTCAGGGGACAATGTCCTTGCAATCCCAATAAAGACATACTAGACTCTAACGTCATGCGCACCATCCAAGAAAAGCTAGGGTCCTTTCAAAAGAGAAAGTATCTGATCAATCACTTCAAAAACTAAGCTCATCAGTACCCCAAGCTTAGGAAAAAACCTTCTACTAATATTAATAGATTAATGACTTATTTCTGCTGCCTTTGTAAAATATCTTCTTTAGACAGTAACCAAAGTCACCCTTGCAAGGAAAAGGAAAGAATCCTCTCTGACATGGCATGGGTCCTCCCTAACCCCCTTAGGGTTTTATCTTGTGTTCCTCATCACTTTCATTTCTTTGACATATTTGGCTCACACAAAACAGGAAAATATTAATGTAGCATTCAACTTAATATACAGTAAATATTTAATTCTCTTCTATTTATATTCAAGCCTTTCTCATTTAGTCCATTGATAGAATCCTCCTTACATATGTGTTTTCATTATTACTGGTCTTGGATTCTAAGTTTTTCATTCCATTTATTCAGTCATAAAACATTTACTGAGAACCTGCCATGCCTCTGATACACATAGGTGAAGTAATGATAACATTACCTTTCAGGAGCTAACAATGTAGTGAGAGAGACACACATAGAACAAAACAATTGTTACAAAATATGGCCAAGGAAATATAACTATAAACTAATTAGAACAATTACTCTGTCCTGGGAGACATGAAAACACTACCGAGAGGAGGATTTTTAGCTGGACCTTGATTGACAACAGGGATCATCATATTGTGCCAGGCAGATGGGTAACAAGGAGAAATGCATTACAGATAGAAGAAAAGCCATGTGTGAAGGCTGAAAGGCATAAAGGGGCAAGTATTTGAAGGAAGAGCCACTGGAAGTTGCTAAATTGCAGGTGTTGGGGAGTTCAAGGCTGGGAAATGTAGGGGACACTGAAAACAATAGAGAAGATAGTAAAAGGTCTCTATGTTAACTAATTGAATTTATTTTATAGTTAAAGAAAAGCTGTTGGAATTTCTTCACTAGGGAAAGACTATAATAAGATGAGTCTCAGAAAGCTTTTTCCTGATCTTTGTGGAAGATGTTCTGAAACTTCTCTGGGAAATTGAGCATAACAACAGGGAACAAAGACCTATAAGAGAAGCATGTTTAGTCCTACTCATATTGAGTAAGAAATCTTTAATACTATCTTCAGTTCAGTGTAAGCCAGTATGGTCCATCAAAGGTATGAGGAGACTAAAAGACAGCATTTGAAGAATGCTTCTGAGGTCCAATTAATAGGATAAGGTACCCAATAAACATGTTATAGGGGTACAGAAAGGAAAGAATGAGGGAAACATCTGCCTTACTCGACTAGGGGTATCAGACTGTACACTCTAGGTAATTTCTATAACCCTTTATTAGAGTGGCATAATATATACTTCAGTCAATGAGACCTTGGCCACCTCCCTGCCCTTACAGCAATAATACAAATTAAAGTCCTAGATAAGAAAATGACCAAACATAAATATAGTTAATTATAGTTCAAATTAACATTCTTTATCTACTCTCTGCCTCCATCCAAGTTTTATATATCATTCAGACAAATGTTGGTATTCAAACTTTCACTCTAACATTTCCCAAAGCATTTTAATATTCCTCACACTAGTTATATTTAAGTTATTCCAAGTTCTTTCCTAAAGAAAGGCAGAAACATATCTACAGAATCAATAAAATACTTTAATGGGTAAGTGCAGCACTCCCAGATGAATGTAGATGCATTTATACAGGTGAAGCTACTTTGAAAACAAACATGGAAATTAAACCAGAAAGCTCAGCAGAATTTAAGAAGGAGTGCAATTTTATGGGCAAAACTAATGGCTATAGAGTTATTTAATAACACATATCACGTGTTAAGAGATGAAAGTACACAATATTCAATACCATTGGCTGTATATTCTCTGTTGTAAGACACATAATCAATGTGATTATTTTTATATACTATTACTACCTCCACAGGGAACAAAAAGCTGTAATCAAATCAATGAATAAAGTAAAATTGGTATTTAGAATAAAGGGTATAGAGTAATTCAATTCCCTTAAGTTAAAACATAGAGAAATAAAAATCCTTAAAACACACCCACACAGAGTCATTACTGGAAATTAAGAAGGCAAAATTCATATCTCAGTGCATTTCAACTCCACCATAAGTAAATGATCTCTTACTTTAGAAACTTGTATCTGTGATAGAAAATTAATTAATAAGACATATGGGGTAGTCTTTGAGTTGCACGATACAGTATTAACTGAAATTTTGCGTATTGGAAGTATATCTTTGCTTTACAGTTTTGTAGCAATTTGATATTGAGAGAGAAGAAAAAAGGGGTTACAAGAGAGGAGAAGTGAGACCAAGAAGGGAAGAGTAAAGGAAAAATAGGAAATGGGAGAGAAGCTTATATCTCTTTCCTCTCTTGAATCTACAATCTCCCCAGACAGTTGACTCTTCTGCTCACTCAACAACCTCCCCCCATATATTTCCTGTTAGCATAAAAACTTCCCCCATCAGTATGTAGAATCCTTGGCTAGATGAGGCTGCATTTGGGCTACTTCTTCTGATGGCAAGCATAATGAAAGGGTGGTTTGCCATTTCTCCTTTACAAAACAAGACATAGAGAAAAGAATGTTTAAAATATACATGCAAATTTTAAAAAACACTTTAGCTTTAGAAACCAAACATCCCTGTACTTAAAACCCTCTGTCCAACAACCCTTTCCCTGATTTACCTTCAGAATTTAGATAATTTTAAACTGTATTCTGCATTTGGTGTTTATCATCATCATACCTGTTAATAATATCTGGGCAGGAAGTATTTCTAATTCCTAATAATCAATTTTTGCTGATTCAGAACTTTATATAAAATGGCACCCTGGGCTGATCATTTCTGAATTTGCTGTGCACTCACTATTACAAAGCAGCCATCCCCAACAGCTTTGGCCCCAGGGGTCAGTACTGTGCAGGACAGTTTTTCCACAGACCAGGAAGGTGGATAGTCCAGCTCCTAACAGTCCATGGACCAGTACTGGACTGTGGCCACAGGATTGGCAACCCCTGTTGTAAAGATTTTTTATACTAAAGAGACTACTTGTAAGCCATCTGTTTCCATTGTTGTATGGCAATATGTTGTAGAGCCATACATATATTTATTTATCCATTTTCCCTCTGATGGATAATTCAGGCTGTTTCTTGCTTTGGCTAGTATGTTATTCCTAGCCTGATGTATAAGAATTCTATTGATATCTGTGCATATATGTTGTAGAGGAACTTGTTAAATTGTGTGTGAATGGTTATTAATGAAATTGTGAAGGTTTCCATCATTGTTAGGCATGTGGGCATTCCTTTGTGCATCTATTCAGGTCTTTTATGTTGTTCATTTTTTTCCTTATTGATTTTGTAGGACTTCCTTATGTGTTCTGGATTTGAGCTCTTTGTTAATATATTGCAATGCTTTCTCTGACTCTATGGGAAATAGAGTCTTATTTGTGTCATGACAGAGATTCTTAAATTTAATTTATACTAAATATTCCCTATAGGGACAGTACTTTTCTGCCTTAAGAACTCTTTTATACGACCAGTTCATAAAGACATTCTATATTCTCAAAGAGTTATGGTTTTTGTCCTAACCTTGCTATGTATAATCTACTGGAAATGATTTCTTCCATTATGCAAAGAACTAATCTACTTTTAATCTTTCTTTGTATGGAAATACAGCTAACCCAACATCATTTACAGAAAAGGCCATTCTTACTCCTTATGGATCATCAGTGTCCCCTAGGTCATGCAACCATACATTTGTGGGTTTGTTTCTGAGCTCTCCGTTTTGTTGCAATGATCTAAGTGCCTAACCTGTATTTGTACTACACTGTGCATTGCAGAAACTTTAAGTTGCCTTGACATCTGATTCAACATGCATTTCTGTCTTGTTCAAGTGCAATGTGGCTATTCTTGGCCCTTTGCCTTTCTGTATAAGTTACAGAACCACCTTGTAAAATACCATAGAAAATATCCTGAAAATATTCTGGATTGATCTACATGGCGGAGGAGAAACAGCACCTTCAGAATAGTGAGTCTTCAAGTCCATTGCTATCATATATCTTTCTACTTATTTATTTGGGATTTCTTTATGTTCTTTCAAAGTTTTTGTAGTTTTTTATACAGAAGTCTCATACATTCTTATGAGATGTATTATAAGATATATGAGTGGTTTTAAATGGCATCATAAATTATTGTTTAGAATTTTACTTTCCAATTACTGATGTTATATTGGACTATAACTGTTTTTTCCTATATAGACATTTTCTCCAGCAATTCTCATAACTAACTTATAAGTCCTTATAATTTATTATATACTTTTTTGGATTTCCTTGACAGTCAGATCATTAATGAATACCAACTTTATTTCCTTTTAATTCTTATACTTTTACTCACTTTAATGTGCAGCCTATGACTTCCAGTATGAAGCAGAGCAGGAGTGGCAATTATGGGCATTCTTTTTTACTTTTTAAATGCAAATAAAATGTAAAACATTCATCACTAAATATAAATTTTGCTGTTTTCTTTAGGAGGGGTCTATTTCCATTCTAAAACACAGCAAGGCTATTAGTTACATAAAGAAATTATTTTTTCCTTTCTTCCCATCCATAAAAATTAAAAACAAATTAAATAGATCTTGAATAAATGTAATGTCCTTAGTAAAATAAGATAGTGCTATAGTTTTTTTTAATCATATTGATAAGGTTCCTTTTATTTTTAGTTTGATATGAGTTTTAAATTTTGAATTAAAGTAAAACTTCATCAAATGTCTTCTGCAGCTATGGAAATAATTATAAAACATACTCTTATTTGGTTAAAGTGGTGAAATACATGATTCACTTTTGAATCTTTAGCTGAATGTTCATTTTTGAAATAAAATTAGTTTTATCATGGTATATTAATCTCTTAATTTATCACGAAACTCAGTTTGGTGTTATTTGAGTCATGTTGTTATGTTTATTGCTATAACTATTATGGACCTATAATTTTTGTTCTCATAACAAAATTTTAAGGGGCTTTAAATTAACTACAGGTTGTTCCCTCTTTGTAAGTATTTGATACTGTTGATGTATGGCTGATATAATTTCATCTTTATAGCTTGGAAAAATTGATAGGTGAAGCCAATGGCTTGTATTTGACATTGTGCATTTATCAAATAGTTATCAAAATGTCATTTTATATTTCTTCTTGTCAGTTTGAATACTTATCTTGAAACCCATTTCAGCTCATTTTTTCAAATTCTCTGGCACAAAGTTTTTGCACACAGTCACTATTTATTTAGATTCATCTACATACTGACAATTTTTATTGTTTTTCACTCTTTTCTGCATCTCTGAGACTTAATGCCCTTTTACCTAGAGAAGATGTAGTGGTATTTATTTAAGTGTAGATGCACTGTTAACAAATTCAGTTTCTGGTTGCCTGAAAATGTTTCTTACCATCATTGTCAAAATATATTTTATCTGAGTATAGAGTTCTAGGTCGGGTCCTAATTTATTTTAGCAATTTCAATACATCTTTCTTTTTTTTCATTCCTTATTGAAAAAATAGGTAACCTTTTAACTTGTTGATAAATCTGAAAGTAATATTTTAAATCTATTTTGGTGTTATTTGTCTTTAACTTTTAGTAGGTTTCTCCTGATGTGCCCAACATTGTGCTTTTTAAATCTGGAGTCTCATTGTTTGGGGGGGAATTTTTTTGGTTTTTAAATTTGTGGCTTGATGTACTTTGTCGGTTTTGGAAAACTGAACATTGTATTTTCAGACATAGCTTGTTCGTTTTTCTTCTCTCCCATTTTCACTCTGCCATCTCTATTTTCTGTTTTGTTTGGTTTGGTTTTTTGGGTTTTTTGAGACTGGGTCTCACCATGTAATTCAGGCTACTTGAAGTCACTATATAGCTCAGACTGGCCCTGAATTCACAGCAGTCCTCCTGCCTCGACCTCCCAAGTGCTGGGATTACAGGCAGTGCCACCATGCCGGACTGTCACTTCTGTTTCTCACACTCTTAAGTATACCTTCCATATCATTTCGCAGGATGCTTAATTTTGTATATTTTCATTCTTGCTATTTATTACCTCTTTGATCTTATTCAATCTTTGCTAAATTTCCCTATTAATTTCTGTTTAATTCATTCTATATTTCACTCCAAAATTTATGTTTCATTCTTTTTCATTGTTTTAAATTCTCTCCCAATATTTCTGGCCTTTATTTTATTTACTTCTTTGACCATATTAAAGGCATACTTATGATTTGTGTCCTATAACTCCAATATCTTCCCCTGTGTATGTTCCCATTATTTGTCGTATTCAGTGTGTAGTCATCTTCATTTGGAATCAGGCATTGTATAAAAGAAAATGTGTGGAAGTAATTGCAACCTAGGTTGATGTTTTCGCCCTCCCAATATGATGAGCATTTACTCTAAGGTTCTAGGGACGCTAGTACTAAGATTTATCTTAATATACTTTTAGGAACTAAAGCTGGGCTTCTGTCTGAAAGAACTAATTCTGCTTGTCCCTTCTTTGTAGGGCCTGGCTCTTTGAGAGTTTTGCCTACCACATGATGGGTTTATCAGACCTATTAATACAGAAAATACAAATCCACTGACTTCAATCTTTGTCCTCTTACTGTATGACGATTGTCAAAAGGGCTGGTTAGCTTCTCCAAATTAATTTTCTCCTCCTGAATTTGTAGATGCTTCTTGAAAAGGAGGGCACCAAATATTAAGCTTATCTGTGTTGTTCTTCTCTGCGTGGACTTTGCCCATTAATCTTTCATGTTTTATTAATTCTCTGATGCTTCTAAGGTGATTTGTTAAAAATATATTGTTGTGCAGCTTGCCAGCATCAACAACAACAAGAACATGTCTTTCATTTCACATCTACCTTCCAATTTTCACACACGTGAACAGAGCCAAATTTCCGCCTAAACACTCACTCACTTTAAGAGGGTCAAGTAGACACTTTCAGCCTGTCTGATCAGAAGAAGAATAGAGCCAAGATTAAGGAAGCCAAGAGCCTCATGATCCATCAAATGCCCCTTCTCCAAGTTGTTCTCAAATTTTATCTTGCTGAAATTGTTTTTCCTTTCCTTTAAACTGGTGGTTTTCAATCCTCAATATTAGAGCCACTTAAGAACTGAGAATACTTATTTTTAGTCATCACCTCCAGAAATTGATATATTGGTTTGAGGGAGAGTGCAACTTGAAAATATAAAAAATTTTAATGTTCCCAAAAATGCTATTAATGTTTATTACCTTTCATTTCTCCTTAATCCCTTCCCAACTTTTATTTAGTTGGTTTTTTGTTGTTTAGTTTATAAAATGACCTTACTCTTTCTACTAGATTATAAATTCTCTGCAGATGGGATTTGAATCTAATGTATTTTCATATTCTTTAAAACTTCCAGAAGATTGCTTTACAAATAATGTACTTTACATGCTTATTGAATACATGAATGAATGTTGCGTGATAGCTTGTAGGCAGGAGCACATTAAAGATTCTAGGCATGGTACCTCGTCCTTGTGTCTCTCCTGCTTCACATGCTATCAGGTATACCCACTGTGAATCTATTCATGCTGCTTGGCATGATAGACATGTAAGTGGATATATTACTCAACGGCATTAGTCTTCTTATCAATAACTCACTATAAAATATAACTTGACACAACATTATTCTTGGTTTAAAACATAACACCTAAGAAACTGCATTCTCATCTATGGAAACTATTACCTGTAAATGTAAAAGTCTAGGTAGAATGTACAAGACTTAGTAGAAGTCTAAAATCTAAAGGAGGGAACTGGAGAAATAAAATCTATTCTTGCTGATTTCTAAACAATTTATTTTCATATGTTCAGTGCACCTCTCAGGTAATCTTCTAAAACCATAGTTGCAATCATAAAAATTTCTCATCTTAAGTATTGTATCAATTGCAAGATTAATTTGAAAGAAGTTTTAAATAAATGTCTAAATTATATATCCCAACCTAATTACTAGCATTCCACTCTCACAAAATTTAAATGCTACTCAGTTGTTGTACATTGTTAATATTAAGAGTCTTAAGACACATAATTCAGCATTGCTCAGAGATTTTAAATATTCAAAAACAAAATTTTCTCAATATCTTTGGCAAATTAATACTCAGACACAGCTCCTGTGAAAAGAATTAGGTAGTCTTCGACCTCTTTCCTACAGTTTCACCTATTAGACAATGATTAAAGATAGGCCATTGGGCCTGCCTTTTAAGCACAATTATTGTCTGAGTACTTAAAAATATTAACGTTAGGGATAAAGAACAGGAGAAACTACACATGATGCTTAGAAAACAATAAGGAGATAAAAAGTAATCTGGCTGAAAAAAGTTCGTAGTCTTATCTCTTCTGTCCACTCCCTCCCCATTTAGTTTAAGGTTCAAATAGCTTTGAAAGCTTTAAAGTTTCAATCTATCCTTAATGCACTGGATGAAATTTAGTGTCAAGAATCAACATTTCATTTCGGATGAAATCCTGTCCTATTCTCTCATTTGTCTTCTCTTTTCTTGATAATTAAGAATGATTGCTTGGTTGCTTGTTTCCTGACATATTTCCAATAGCTTAACTTCCTTAAAGTCTTCCTAGAAAAGTCTTTCTCTTAGTTCTCTAATATTCCTTTATGGTTCTAATAAAATTCATACCACTTATATGGTTTTAACACCTCTATTTTTAAGAAACTCTGTCTGAATGTTTTTATATCTCCACAGTTAAATGGCTTACTTCATGAAAATGAGGACTGAATTTCTTAGTGTACTTTACTAACCAAAAAAAAAAAAAAAGAGTAAATGTTCACTTACCTCAGATTTTATTCACTTAGATAAAGGAGTCTGAAGGCAGAGAACTCAAATATCACTGAGTAAATATTTAATAAAAGTTGACATGTGCTAAATGCCTGCTGTCATTGTTGAAACCTATAAATGCAAAATCATAAGATTTTTAGATATTGGACTGATTTTCACTCTACCCAAGTAGCATTAATGTGGCTTTTATGAAAAAATAATGGAATAAGAATTGACTTTCTTCTTTTAAAAAATTAAATAATATGTTCCATTTTAAAAGAATTTTCTATGGAATATGCTTATTACGTGGAGGATGAAGGTGGGGAACCATTTGGTCTTATATTTGGACTTCGGAACTAGTCACCAAATACAGACATTATAACACTGTGTTTATGTTGTTTAAAATAAATAACTAAAACACTGCCAATTTTAGAATCCCTTGTTTCTTCATTTTTATATTAATAGCCTTAGAAAATAGAAGTGGCCTGGGAATTCCCAACTCCTGAGAAGTCATGCTTCATGGTGCTATTATGCATACCTAAAACAAAATATTAATAGTGGAAATGACATTTTCCATATTAAGTGATAAAAGTTAAATATATTTCCATTATTTCACTATTGAGATAAATATGGTCACTGTAAATGCTAATAAAAACTTTTCTTTAGAATCTTTTCAAGTGAATCTGATCTATTTTCCTGCTGTTTCCAAGATTTTTGGAAATGAGTGTATTTGTATTCACTTGGATGGGACATTTCTGTGGAATTAATCAAACAGGGAATTCAGTGTTTTTTGCAGATAATTTTGGCCATAATCCATTGGGAAATTTCTTGACTGAATTTTCATCTTTACTGGAAAAAGACCCATATGTTCCAAACCCTCAGTCTTTTTTCTACCTATTAGTGAAAGATAGTAACATAACTATTATACACAAAATTATTAACAATGTTATGTGGGAAAATTCATCACTAAAATAAGAGAAAGCAAAAATGTAAGAATAACAGTTAAAATGTAGTAAATAAAAACTCACATCAAAGTGCCTTTGAAAAGCACCATAATAATTGATGTTCTAATTTTACTAAAATTTAAACTTTTATTTGAATTAAAGAATTGGAAAATATTAACAGATTCTAGAATATTCCAGCAAGTTCAGAAACTATAAACCCCATTTTCCAAGAAAAAACAGTGTTATTGCTTCTGGTAATAATGAAAATTTCACATTGAATACCTAATTAAAACTTTTGAAACTGCATGTTTTGTTTCTTAATAGTTTTCCTACATTTATAATATAATCAGAATTCTTATCCTACTCTTGGCTTCATGTTTCATAATAAACAAACTTTTATTCTGTAAGAGGTTGATGCTTTTGTTCATGTTATATACGTGTAACTTCATTTCTAAAGTCTGAGGAAGTCTGTAAGTTTTTTTCTACCAATAATGGTTTTATCTGAACTTCTACACCTGGGCAGTTCCTCAACAGTAGGCACAAAGACCTAACACTTGTATTGAATTTAACCTGCTGAACAGGTGGTGGTGGTTGTTGTTGTTGTTGTTGTTGTTGTTGTTGTTGTTGTTGTTTGTCAGCTTTGTGGAGGACATTTAAGTGGAGACAGCCAGGAGACTGAAGCTAGGAGAAAACAGTATTTGGAGTCATCATCAAACAGAGTGGCTGAAGCCACAGATAAGGGTGTTATTACAACAGAGGGTATAACGGTTCAGGAAGACCCTGGGGTTTACATATAAATCCCTTATTAGGTGCCCAGTAAAGACTTTAGAAGTAAAAAAGAAAAAAATGGACTAGAATGTAACAAGGTTCTTGATTGTTTTTTCTATTTAAGTTTGAGTAAAAAGGAGTCTCATTTCCTCCAAAATCTACCGCAATTCTTCAAGATGGTAAGTGATGACAGTAAAAGCTCTGTCAACAGGTCATATTTATATCCCTGAGATGAAACCATACTATTTTAACACACATCACACTCTCATTGACCTCCCCACTAGCTCATGATGAATACAAGATGTTTTTCTTGATCTGGCTTGATGCTTTTTTAATTTTTTAGCAAAATATACAATAACTGCCAAGATGAAAGAGTAGCCTTTCCTAAATCATTCCAAGCATCTCCATGACTACAAGCATGTTTTCCTAAGTTGGTAGATTGGGGTTTTTTGCTTAAGAAAATATAAATTCATTCAAGTGCTAAACTCACAGGGTTTATCATTTTCTTATTTGCAGGATCAAGCCAAAATGACAGCTCAATTTGGTTGTCAACACTGCACAGCATCACTTCTTGGGAAGAAGTATGTACTAAAGAATGACAGCCCATGCTGTGTTTCCTGTTATGATCGTATCTTCTCTAACTGCTGTGAAGCATGCAAAGAACCAATTGAATCTGATTGCAAGGTAGGTCTCACCACAATTCACAGAATGACTGCTTATATGAAGCAGAGAAGAGCCCTGGAATCCCTCTCTTCTCTGCTGAACGTTAACACTATTTCTGGGCTACTGTATATAAGGATCCTACAAGTGATCATTAATCAAGTTCTAGCCAATATGTTTAGTATTATGAGATACATGCTTTAATTCTCACATAATCTTGTGAGATACTTTTTAGGATTATAAAGCTAAAAGAAATTAAGCTATTTTCCTAAAGTTACACAGCTAAAATATCAAGCTATTTCTGGAATATCTAAGGTATAATTAAATACATAAAGTTTGAATGTAAAAAGGGTCAAACTCTGCTTTTCTACTTAAAAATCATCCTTATCTTCACTAAACTACACATACTAAACCTTTCCACTACCACCCATTCCTCATACAATGCTCACTTCTTTCTTTTTCTTTTTCTTCTTTTCTACCTTTTCTGTAATTAGGTGGTGCTGTTTGTTAGTCTGAGAATGTACTCAGTGGTAGAGAGCTTGCCTAGCATTTACAAGGGCCTAGGTTTAATCTTCAACACTTCCAAAAACAAAATAAAAGTTATTTGTTAAGTCTAAAAGAACAATAGGATATTACAACCAAAAATTTAAAACCATTCTAGGAAAAATCTTTTTTGTTAGTTATTTGAAGAACTATCAGGGAGTCAGTGTATTTTCCAGCAGCCCTTAGGGACCAAACAAGAAAACTCCAGGATCTAGCGCTTAATTACCCAGAAAGTCTCAGTATCAGTAACGACTTCGCCTCAAGCTAGTTGCACAACATACTGGTGCCAGACTCCCAGGAATATTGTTTTATCTTATAAAATGGTCTGTTTTGTTGCAAAAACATTTAATTAACTTTTATTTCCTGTCTCAAAGGATCTTTGTTACAAAGGCTGGCACTGGCATGAAGGATGCTTCAGGTGCACCAAATGCTATCACTCTTTGGTGGAAAAGCCTTTTGCCGCCAAGGATGAGCGCCTGCTGTGCACTGAGTGCTATTCTAACGAGTGCTCCTCAAAGTGCTTCCGTTGCAAAAGAACCATCATGCCTGGTAAGATCTCCAGGAAGTACTGTGCCCTAACAGGATCTGCAAGGCTTTTCATTAAATGCTGGAAGATGAGTTCAGGGCTCCCGAGCCCTGGGTCTGAGAAAGACATCCTCCTTGCTGTCTCTTGATCTTATTTCATATATTTTAGAAAGGAAACAATTGTTCATTCATTATTTGTAAATAGATAGTTTACAGTGTTCTATTTTCAAAAAATTTAACTCACAGAAATATTTTGAAACAGAACCTAAGCTGTGCAATAAGGATAAAATGCATACCAATGACGCTACTTTGCAAACCCTGGGCCTAGAGTAAGAAAAAATGACTTGCAGGAGGTGTGAGCCAAGCATTTTTTTGTAGCACTACACAAACTGGTATGAGAATCCATTAAAATCATGCCACTGTTGGCAAGCATCCATTGTTGCTGCAATATATTTTGGTCCTTTTCTATATTATTGTGAATACCAGTAAAAGAGAAAGATTCTCTCTCTCTCTTTTCCTGCCTCACATTTTCTTTTCTTATTATAGATTCAAATAATTTCAGAGACCATAACTACACAACATAAATTCCCTGGGCATTTCTAATATCCCAACAATGATTATTGTGGCCCAATTTATCTAAACCATGTGTAGCCATTCAAATTCTCTACTTCACATATTTTCACATCTCCAAATTGCAGTTTATGCAGGGCTTGGAAGAGTTTTCAGTGAATGAATGAATGACTTACTGTCATCATGGCTAAACTGTATTATCTTTTCTTTCCCCAGATGAACATTTCTGGAAACTGAAAAAAAAGTTATTTTTATGAAAGTACAATTAATTTATGACCTTTATGTTTAAAATATATATTTTAAGGAACATGATCTATAGTTGCTTAAAGAATAGAGACTAATGCTTGACTTGGACTAAAAGGTTCTTACTTTTGGAATTCAGGTTCTCGCAAAATGGAATTTAAGGGAAACTACTGGCATGAAACCTGCTTTATGTGTGAATATTGCCGGCAACCAATAGGAACAAAGCCTTTGAT
Source organism: Heterocephalus glaber (assembly GCF_000247695.1). The sequence goes on along the minus strand of NW_004624810.1, from coordinate 8,762,335 downwards.
CTCCAAAGAGAGTGGCAATTATTGTGTGCCATGTTTTGAAAAGGAGTTTGCTCAATACTGCAACTTTTGTAAGAAGGTAATAATCTAAAGCTTGCAGAAGCTTATGGAACCTTCCAGAAAATTACTTTTTAGCTACATCATATATTTAGAATGAACTCACACTATCATGTTATATCCAGCTAACACATTCATGTTAGTTTTAAATATCAACATGCCCAAAATCACCAGCCATCAAAATGAGGTTAGCTACTTATTTTTATTAGCTATAAAATTTCACCCAGAAGATAAATTTAACATTCCAAATAGTTCAAGTTATTTGGTATTCCAGTTCCATTTACTGCTTTTATGCAAAGATTTTATGTAATCTGGGAGAGGTTGCATCACTCCTTGAATACAGAATGTTTCTTAGAAAATAATTTTTGATCCATTCACTGTTAACTCTTTCAGAGAAACATGGATTTGTCTCACAGAATGACTAAACAAGCCAAGGTAATTTGATGTTTAACACCATACATTACATTCCAGTGAAGCAAATGCCTTTACTGGCTTGACACTTTTGTATTTTCAAAGAGTAGGCTGGATAGGTTGAAGAGAGTGACAGGATCATGAAGGAAATTCAGTAAATGTAAAGACACAAAAAAGACCAAAAGCTGCGGCCTCCTTAACTTCTGGTTCCAGAACAAGTATGGCCTTCTTATCTGGGTTTCCATACAAAGCAAATTTTCCAATAGCAAAATAGTGATATATTAGAAGAAATTTTGTCAGATTCTTTTTTAGCCTCTAAGCTTTTATGTGAAAAATGACCTGTGTCTATCATCTTGATGATGCATGTGTTTCGTAAAATATATATTGATGCTCTGAAAGATATCCTTGACCTGTGAGGAATCACAAGTTTTAAATGACACCATAAATTGTGATGAGAAAGCTGACTCATGAAAACACATGGGATTAGTACAGCAGTTCCTAAACATATGTAATCTGTGGGTTACTTTGTCCGATCTCTTAAAACCATTTGCATTTTTGTATGTGGACAGCTTGAAGTCTCATTATCACATTCTATATTTTTACATATATTGACAATACCAGTATTGCATTTAAATTGGAACAAATACAATTTCCTAACCTAAAACTATTGAATTGCACCATAATGATAGCTGAGAATTACAGTGGATAGATAATATGATATGAAATCATCTAATTTCAGAAAACCTTAGAAAATAATGTTATGAACAACAGTGAGACCCTATTGCCCTGTGACATGTCAACCTTCACTGAGAGTCAGTGATATGCATTTAAAAACAGGTGCTGGAGTTAAAATGAATTGGTTTAGAGAGACAACTAAGTAGCCAATTTTAGGCCTCATTTCTTAATGACTTAGGCTAAAATATTAATGAAACTTGTCAGAATAGTCCTAAAATGTGTTGAATACAATATAAACTTTCTTCCAGTGCTGCTATAAAGATTCAAGACAGGAGGGCCGGGGATTTAGCTCAGTGGTTCCGCAGACTGCCGTGCAAGCTCAAGGTCCTGAGTTCGATCCCCGGTACCAAAAAAAAAAAAAAAGATTCAAGACAGGAACTTCTCCAAAATATCAGGGCTGAGCACTATCTGATGGAAAGCTCTGGCATTTCTCAGATTATAGAAGACTGTGACATATTTAAGATATGATTTGAAGTTATCAGAAGTTTATGAAATGTTTATGTTGAATAGTAAAAAGATTATGATATGCCATATTATTTTCTATTTAATTTTTAAAACCATAAGTTCCTGAAGAAAAGCATGTTATACATGTTTTTGACCAAAGATAAAGAAAAATAATTTTTAATCCAAATCAAAGACCAAATTTCTTTTTTTTCTTTTTTTCTTTTTTTTTTTTTTGGTACCGGGGATCGAACTCAGGATCTTGTGCTTGCAAGGCAGGCAGCAGAACTACTAAGCTAAATCCCCAGCCCTCAGATTTCTTTTTTAAAAAAGCAAAATGTACTTGACAACTAGGCCCATAAACATTTTCTACAGATTTTATTTTGCTACACCAAAATTTGTTTTCTGCCAAAAAGCAAATGACTTCAAACTATAAGTGTTTTGAATTCAAATTCCTGAGTTCAAAGAGAGTTAAATGTATTCTTTAAAACTTTGTCTATCATCTACTGCAAGCAAAATCATTATTGCCTTTACCAGAGAAGAAACTTGTTCTAAATCCTGAGATCACCAGTAACAAAACCAGGCTTAGATATTAGACTTCATCTTAGCCTGCCTAACTCTTCAAAAGGAACCCAGTCACAAGCAAACTACTTTTAACATTCCAGAGTTTCTACCCCTTAATTATACACACTTTGGTGCATACATCAAGTTGTATTTTGCTTTGAATACATTTTTCAAGTTTCAAATCTTTAAAGCATTGCCTGCTAACATTTCACCAAACAAATCAAAGGAATTCTGATTTCTGCTGTGCCTGCTGTAAGGCATTTGAAGTCTGTAGGGGCATTTTAAATTGCTTTACTTCACACACACCATTATGCTTCCCCTTTGCTTAGAATAGTATTTTTTTTCCTTTAGGAAATACAATTCATATGAAATATCTTTAATTATAAATATTTGTTATAAGATTTAAAATATCTTTAAAATAATTTTTTCAAAAGTATGCAACATTTTTTAGTTTGTCAACAATAAGATGGCTTAAAGGTTAAATTTGATAGAATGTATGTAAGGACATCTCAGACAATACCTTGCTTCAGTCTTTAAAAGACATGGGCATAAACACACTCCAGTTTTCTCAGCATTTCTCTAGTTCAATTGCCATGGATTTGAAACATATGGCTGTAAAATAGCTACCACAGAATAGCTACACCCAATATTTATCCATCTGTTTTTGAGTAATGATGTTTCAAACCTTTAATAAATACAATACATAGATTAAATTGGTTTAGAAAAATATATTGCCTTATGTAGAACTAAGAAGCATCTCTGAGCAAATCTTACCACATTTTAAGGCTCAATGTAAAACTAATGCCATCATTTTGAGACCAAAAGCTGAAAACTTATCCAGCTGTCCAAAATACCCCGTGTGCTAGACACAATATTGGAATTACTTTTCAGAGAGTTTGTCTTTTGGTATTCATTGATTCAACAAGGACTTATCAAGTGATTATATGTGCAAAGTGACCTTGACTCAGAATTGTATGAATGGTTAAGCACACAAGTTATGGAGTCAGGGCAGAGTGTGCAGACTTGAATGCCACTTCTCCGTGGCTAGGGCAAGTAATTAAACCACTCTAATCATCAGTTGGGAAAAGTAAGAGTATCTATCATGAGGACAAGAAGGTGTTGAGAATAAACAGAAGAAGCCAGTTTTCAGCACAGTGCTGAAGACTGAAAAGAACACTTTAAATATTTAAGTCTTATTACCAAAAGAATTCCATTCAGTATTTCTAATCCTAGATATTCCTGAACCTAGTGTAAAGGAAAATGTGGATTTTTTTCAACATCCTTAAAGTTAGATATTGATATAAGAACATAGTATAGAAATATCTTAGCTATGATGGTAAATCTTTGAAAATTAAAATAAGAAAACTCAGAGAAAGAGGAGGAAAATCAGCCACATATTTTGTTTTGTTTTTTATCTTCCTTAGTCCACAGTGCTCCTGCCTTTTTTCTGATCCATTGTAGGAGAAAATTAGAATGATTTTCATTTTTTGCCAGTTCCATTTAATCCCTACAATGTTTGGCTGCTCTTATTGATTCAAAAACATTAAAAAAGTTTCTTAGGGAAAAGGACATCCTAATAAGATGATAGAGTAGTCCAAATCACCAGTTGTGGACATAGAAAAAAATCATGAAGTGGTTTGAATTGTAATGGCACCCACATTCATTGCCCTTTTTGTGATCCTTTGGTAGGTGATAACCTCTGGTGGGATAACATTTCTTGACCAGCTGTGGCATAAAGAGTGTTTTCTGTGTAGTGGCTGTAGGAAAGAGCTTTGTGAAGAAGAGTTTACGTCCAGAGATGATTATCCATTCTGCTTGGACTGCTACAACCATCTTTATGCCAAAAAGTGTGCAGCTTGTGCAAAACCCATCACTGGTAAGTTCTTCAGTTCAATATGATCCTTACCATAAGACAAGACTATATAAAATGCTACCTAATTAATTTAGGAAATGCCAGTAAAACATAAATCTTTCATTTATGTTTCCTTTTGAGATAAATACAAGTGAGACCCATGTTTTTTTAAATTCTTTTATTGGTACATTTTAGGTATACAACACATTTACATTTCTCATTGGGAACTTGTACCTTTACATGATGCATCTTGGTTCTTGTTTTTTCCCCATTCCTAGCCTTCCCTTTACCCCTGCCACCCTTCCCTATTTATAGACTTTGTTTCCATTTTTTCCATTTCTCATCATTTTTCCTTTCCCTTCTTTCCTTTTCCCTGCCCCTCCCACTACCCCTACCCCTTTGGACCGTTTCTTCCTATTTTGCATTATCAATTATTCATTCTAATCATTGGTACATTTTAGGTATACAATATAATGACATTCATCATTGGAAATTTGCACCTTTACA
>NW_004624810.1:8733298-8753686 GCF_000247695.1 Heterocephalus glaber | reverse complement strand
CCATAAAAAATGAGAAATTAGAGACATTTATAGCTAAGTGGATGCACATTGAGGCAATACTCTTAAGTGAAATAAATAGGACACACATGTGTAAAATTATTTTTTTAAAAAGCTATGGTAGAATGGTTTCAGAATATAATTTTATAATAACAAAATCTATCTGTATCACTAGGTAAATCTTTTAATCTCATTACAATGAACTTGTTTTCATTTGAACAAACTCCTGCTATAAGTACAATTTTGTCTTCTATTTTAAGATAGGATAACATTTCAAATTATCTGCAATAAATGAAGCCACCTGATGTAATGAAAGTGCTCTGGATTGGGGAGTAAAAGATCTTGGTCTTGCCTCTGCCCTTGGCTACTCTTGACCGTGTGTGACTATCTCATCTATGGAGGTTCTCTTTGCCATATTCACATAATGAAGAGCTGAAAAAGATCACACACTAGCTTTCTTCTATGTCTACTTATTTAGATGAAAATGAGTTTCAAATGTTCTAGTTTATCCCAAGGGAGATGCTAATGTTCTTAGTTATGCTCTTTACAAAAGATAAAGCTAAACTTAAGATGACGTTAGTAGCATAAACCCTGGAGCCAGACTCCCTAGGTTTGAATCAGATCTGCCACTTCCAATTAGATGAACTTGGACAAGTGGTTGAATTTCTTTATCCCTCAATTTTAGTCTACAAGTGGAAGATGATGCTAATACCTACCCCATGAGATTAAGATGAAGACTATACAAGATAAAAACACATAAAGAGGTCAGAATAGAGACTGGAACATATTCAAGGGCTGAACAAATGGTACCTTTTGTTCTACTGACTCGTTAGGAACAAATGAAGCCAGATAAAATGGGCAGCACAAACCATGTTTCTGGGTGATTTTCTTACTGCAAAGGACCCTCATAACTTAAGGGAGTAAATATTTCCAAATTTGAAACAATTTACAAATATCCTATATATTGAAGCAGATCTTTTTTAAAGTCCTGCTGCTGGATGTTTGATTTTTTGTTTTCTTAATCTAATTCTAGAATGTTGTACATTTGGCACTTATATGGTATGTACTAATTAAATCAAGTGAAACTTATAAGCATCAAAGTGTTAGACATAATAATAATATGAATAGAGATGATATATGGATACATTACTCTTGCAGTCAGCTTAATAATACTTCAAATAACTTTAAGGTAATTAACTGGCATACTACTATTTTATTCTTATTAGGAAGTAATGTGATAACACCATAGATAAGCAAACTAATAAATTAATCAAGAAAAGAAAATAGGAATTTGGTGTAAATTTCTCTCTGAACTACTGTGTACTATACAAAGATATCAAATATATTTTTAAGGATGAAAACAAAAGTTTATCTTAGTCAGGGAAAGTTTATCTGAAATAAAAGGTTTATTCACTTTTTTGGCTTTACTAACCCAAATAGTAATAGAAATTATATGTGAGTCATCCCATACCAATTCTATTTTTACTATATGAGTGATAACCAAATCATAGGAATCCTGTAGCACTGAAATCCCTGGACAAAACTTGTCAAATAAATAGACCCAAGCCCAGGATATCCCAACTTCTTCCTAACTTCTAGATCCTTTCTCTTAAACAACATTTCAAATGCTACTATTCAAAAAAAAAAAAAACAAAAAACAACTGCAGCTCAAGTGAGAAGCAAGTTAAACTGGTAGAGGCGAATGAGGCCTTAGAAATAAATTTCTGGATAGGGTGGCCACACTGGCTAGAGTGATCAGACTTGTAGATCTTCATTGCAACCCTAAGCTGAAGTTGTCTCTGGAAAAGATAATAAGAGTCTCACATGATGATAGCTGTACAGTAAGTTTGGCTACAATTTTCTATTTGAGCTTTCTCAAATTTGTGTCTCAAACCACAAAATAACCATAAGACTTGATCTAAGAAATACTAAGCATGGGAAAATGAGAAGAGAAAATAAAATTAAAAGTCATTAAAACACTATACACCAGGATAGGAAATATACCTTAATTTCATTTTATCTTCATTTTGCAGCCAAGAAAACTAGATCACACAGAAAGAAAAGGGAAAATATTTATACTTAGATATCACTAACTTCAAAATCTGCAATAAACTTCATATACTGCTTTCCCTGTGTACCACACTGTATTTCCTTAATGATCTTAGACAATTCTTATCTCTTTCCAAATATATGTCATTTGTATATCAAAATTCTACTTACTTCTGTAGATTACAGCAGAATTTAGCAGGGAATCTTACTGGGTCACGTGGGAGGAACTTGCTGTGTCTGATACTCCCAGGGGGACAGCCTTCTTCCTGAGGTTATTGGATTCTACACTGTCTTACTCCCTGCTGTGTACCCAGTTCTAGAAGACTACCTGGCAGAAGGCTCAAATTCATCATTAAAAGAATGGATTAATCTCTTTCTCCAATTCCTTTGCAGGTCTCAATGGTGCCAAGTTTATCTGCTTTCAAGACCGCCAGTGGCACAGTGAGTGCTTTAACTGTGGGAAGTGCTCCATCTCCTTGGTGGATGAAGGCTTCCTGACCCAGAACATGGAGATCTTCTGCCGGAAATGTGGCTCTGGGGTGAACAGTGACAACTAATCTTTCCCCACCTGAAATCCACTTTGCCTTTGTTCTCACTAAATCCAGAACTCAGTTGCAGTAGTATTTTTGACTTGCCTCTTAGAAAATGTCAAAGTAGGGTTTATAGCAGAAAAGATCTTACATGCATTGTGAATGAACTGCATAATAAGTACAGAAAAGCACAAATGAATATATACTAAATCACACAGTCACCTCTCCTTGAAAAATACTGCTTAGGAACATATCTCTACAATCAAGTGCATCACCTTTACCTCAGAGTTGTGAATATTATTTCTGAAGAATGACATTTCTCAAAACCGTAGAGTAAAACAAAAAATCAGACTGCGAAGTCCACATGAAGAATTATTTGCACTTCTAGCTAGCTAGTTATATATTACATGATAGGCTGACTATGAATGGTAGAAGAGATTTATAAGCAAAATGACTATCAGTTATGACATGTAAGAATCATGTCATTTAAAGTAATTCTTTTATTGTTCATATATACTGGCTTTAGAGACAGAAAACAAGTCTACAATTTGATCTCACACACTGCTTTCATAGTTAGTTGGTCCCTGTGTTCAGTTAGTGGAATTTGAGGACACTGAATGTTACAGCACTCCTACTTTTCATAGGTACAAAAGGGAGCATTTCTGCCTGCGGATAGCTAAAGCAGTGGTTTCAACATAGCTTGTCTAAAAACCCACGGTGATTTTTCTAAATGCTCACAGATTCCATGAAGTAAAAGTCTATTTTTTCAAGTGAAGCTAACCATGAAAATGGTTGTCCCCAGAGGCAAAACTTGAAAGTAAACAAAACATTAAATCATCACTTGTGGAAATGAATTTTAGAGAAGAGATTGAGTGCTGGAACATGACTTTCATCCAGATGCCTAAAGGCGGGATAGAATACATAATTAGCTCCAAGTCTCATGGTTTTTGCCTTCTAAAATTACAAAGATGATTAGTGGACAGATAAAAAGTGGGCTTTAAGGAAATCTAATAATAAATGAAAAATGATAATTAATTTGTGATAATTCTAAACCTGTGAATAAGCACAATAGAATAATGTGAGCTATAGATGACTTCTTCTTACAGTTCCTCCACACCAGTGCCACTCCTTTCCCACACTCCATCATGCCCACAGCTACAATCTGCTGCATGACCAGGAGCTTCCCAAGTAACCCTAAGCCCTCATTCGACAATTCAGTCAATATTTATTAGGTCACAAAAGAAGAAAGTCTTTGTGAGAAAGAAGTTATCTGGAAAGTCTATTCCCACATGTCGATCTTTATATCAACCATCCACTAGTTACAACCTACCTAACTGCCCCCAGACAATATTTTCCATATTGTGAGGGAAAATGGAAAGCAGTCTCTGCTCTCCATGATCACTTATCACCTTTGTTTATAGCAGATCTTGGGTAGGGTAGAGTGAAGACAGAAGAAACTTATCTAGACATATTTGTGTGCCTACTTTCAGATTGCTGCAGGGCATTTTAATGACTCTGAGTAAAACTTAATTATAGGCTGTAACTGATTACAATGATTGAAATAACATCACAGTCAATTTAATTAAAATTGTTACAGAAACAATTTTTGAAATACTTTTATATGCAAGAATTCTAACAATGTTAACAATTTAGAGATACTAATAAAAGGTCAGGGTACACAGATTATTTGAAAACTACAATTGCAATTAACAATGCCAACATATTTTCTCAAATTCACATGTTAAGATGCAAGCCAAATTGTTAACATTTTGCCTGTTTTATATAAAATTGCACATCAGAACAAAATATGCCAATTGTTCTATTTTCTAAAAAATAATAATTCATTACATCTGTAGAAAACTAAATCATTCAAAATCTGTATAGTTAGCACGTGTAACATTCTCTCTGTTAATCAAGTATAGGTAACTATATAACACATAGTCTTTTCTTAAACAATTTGTAATATTTAGGGATTTTTCTGTGTGTGGGGGTGAGTATGCATATGATCAGGCTTGTATTTTATCTTTACAATTAAAATTTACAGAATCATTTTCTTTTATTATCCTTTGATAATATAGTTTAGTATATATATTTCACATATAAATAGTTCTATATTTAGAAAATAGCTTAGTCACCAAACAGGTATTTAAACATGTGCTATGCCTGCTGTTGAGGTTCTGAGCTGGTGGGAAGGCAGCAGGGTGGATTCAGGCATGGAAATATGGCAGTGCCGGATGCAGAGTTCCTTCCCTAGAGCTTAGACAAAGCACCACTGTAGACATAGCACACATATGTAAAACAACTAAGAAAGAGCTCATTATATTGACATACACACAAAGATAATTATAAAATCATACAGTTAATTCACTTGATTTATACAATAAAGAGAAGAGTTTATCCAAAAATGAAATGGGCTGCCTTAGGAAGGAGTGGGTCCCTATGACTCAGGTTGACATTTGCACAGGCAGGGAAGTAGTTAGAAGCAAATTTTCAAAGTAATAACAGCCAGATGGCTTGGAAGTAGCAGGAAAATTGTACCAAAGAGCAGGAAGAAGTGAGATTGCTAAAAGAGAAAGAATCAGAGGAAGGGAGAATGCTAACTTTTAAGAAAAAAAGGTGTAAAAAACAGGCCATAGAAAGTTACCAACTGTTTTTAAATAAAGGAGAAAAAGGATCATGCTGATGTTTAAAAAATTATGCTAATGAGTATGTGTGGAAGAGAACTGAAGCAGACAGATTTCCAAGGGTTAGATTTCTTATTACGGTAATGTTTGGTTAGTGGCTACAAAAGTGAAAAGAGACACACAGCAAAAGATAATGCAGGCCTGAAGCTGTATTTGTTGATAGGTGATTATACAAGGTAACAAAGCAAAATATTTTATGTTCCATATGGTGATTAAACATGGTAAAGAAAAAAATAAAAAGTAAACATTTTGGCTTCCATAATAATGGGTAGAATGTCCAAGGCTCTTTTTTTTTTTAAACAAAATCATAAAAATGTTACACTGGGAAAACTAGCACCATTAGTAAAGTGAAATATGATCATACTATCAAAACTCAATAGTCATTATAACTTTTTAAAAATAAATGTTTCCTTGTACATTGCAGTAAAAGAGTGATCAGTCATTGTGAAAAATGTGTAACACTGATCACAAATGGCTTTGATTAAAAATCACTGCAAAATTTAATTCCACAAGTGAAAATTCAACCCCAAAATATGGATGATGTTAATAATACCATGTTTTAATTTAAGGAGATAAAAGTACTTTTTAATCTACTTGGCATGTTAATAAAAATTCATATATTAAACTAGAAAAATTTTATGGTATTATTTAGATATATTTAATAGAACACATAAATTATCCTCTGGTACATTTGTGGATAGATGTTTATTACCACAGTAATACAGCCTTTTTCTTGTTTTACATATTATAGTTTTCAGAATGTTTTTATCCTGAATAAGTTTGCATTTCACATAGCGTACATATATATTGTTTTTGAGATTTATTTTTTACATTAACTTGCAATAAACAAAATAGATGTGGAATAACTTCTTTAATGTTTCTCTTTCTATAACATAGGGCACACTATGGCCTTTATCTTCTTGACCTATCCTTTTTACAATGTCCAATTTAACTACATTTGGATATCACCTCAGAGAACTAGTAGAGAAGTAACATAATTGAATTCTGGCCAAAAGAATATCCCTCTCCTATTAAACTATGAGAATAAGGTCTGTGTTCTTTCTTCTGATGATTGATTTCAGAAATACTCTAAACTAAAATCTAAAATTCTATTTCTAATTATTATTTCTTTTAACTCTGGCAACATTCTACCAGAAATAGCTCACCTCAATTAGATTTTTCTGACTCGTTAAAGAGGCTTTTGTTACTTTCTCCTGTGTTGGAGGAATTGTTTAAAGCCTTGGTTGTTTCAAACTTACTTATTCTATCTGAAGCAAAATTTGTGTCTATAGCACAAAGCTTCATGAAACTTTATATAAGCCACACTGTAAGCATCGCTTAGTTTCTCTCCCAAAATACCTTAAAATACTGAATTTGCTAAATGTCCAAGCAAAACAGTATTTGGAGGAACACCTCTCACCTGATATTTCTACTTTTTTAAATCATCGTTTTGAAAAGTAATGAAATTCTTATGGGTACTTACAAGATAAACTTATATGTTGAAATATTGTATCTTCAATGAAAGAGTCAGAATGCTATTAGAAATTATGGCTTTCATGGTGTTAACCTTTATCCTGAACCTCTTCTCTCATAAGCACTAAATCTTTAGGTCATTGTCCTTCCAGAAACATTCTAAACACTCTTTTACACTAACAGATAGAGTCAAAGAAAGCAGTAGTCCACTTGAAGTCCTAGCTTGGGGGGAGGCTGAGGCAAAAGGAGTACTTGAGGCCAGAAATTCAAAAAGGCCAGCCAGGGAAATACAGTGAGACTCTGTGTGTGTGTGTGTGTGTGTGTGTGTGTGTGTGTGTGTGTGTGTGTGTGTGTGTGTGTGTTGTAAAGCAATGTTTGGAAACTTTAAGGTTCTCTTTCCATGGAGAGATAAAAGAAAACTATCACACTTGGGAAAATATGTCACAACGATAGAGGTGACCTCAAACTCCTTAAAAATTATTCAAGGTGTATCTTCTCTAGCAACATAACAAAGGGTTACCAAGAAAGAGACTAAAAATCTTGATTTGAGCCATTCAACTCAAAACTTAGAAATAAATCCATCCATCAGTCTATGTGGTTTCTTAGAAGATCCTATAAATGTATCACAAAGATAGAATTAGAGAAGTTCTTCATCAGAGTTATAACCATTCTGAAGTTTCCTGGCTGACTAGCTTTAGAGCAAGATATCCCTTTAAATATGGAGGTGGAGGAGTTATTTCTAAAATTGGAAATCAAAAGAGGGAAAATAAACAGATTCATGCTCACAGTTTGAGTCTATAAAAAACCCAAATATTTGTATATTTGTAATGGGTTGATATATCTGTAGTTGAGGAAGGGAACAGTTCACTTTGATAGAATTATGACCCATGTCACAGAGGAGCAAAGAGTATTTTGGTCAAATATTTTCCCATGAATGGTAATAAACTTATGGAGTGGATTCCGTAAAGGATTCTCTGAGTGAAGAACATTAATGAGCTCAACAGACATTCATTCGATGACTCAAATAGTGACATTAAATGCTATTCCCACCACACAAAAACAAAAGTCAAACTTTATATTTATCTAAGTCCACACACTAAATCCTCAGGGCTTATTCTTACATGACAGCCTATTTCCAGGTTGCCTCTCTAGCATCAGTGATGGGCTGTTTACCTGACAGTTCCATCTCAAGTTTCTTAAACAGGAAGAATAAAGGAGTAGGAACAGAAAAAAATTGAGGAAAAACTGTAGTGATTTTTTTAAACAGTGGCATTACTGAAAAAAATAGAAAATTAAAAATTCCTTCCTCTAGTGGAAATATTGTCAGATGTCACCTGACACAGAAGGCACCAAAGTAAATTATCTTTTCTTATTCAGTTTTCTATACTGCTACAAAGCATTTGCTATTGTGGGCCTCTCTTTGTTCCCTCAAAATATTTCATCCAATGATATCCATGATACCAGTCTCTCCTTTTTCTCCTAAATCTCTGCTTGCCTCACTGGTATATCATCCTCCATCAATTTCTTTAAAAATGATATTCCTCAATATTGTCAAGCTTCTTGCTCTGTGTTTCCTCTATTGTATAACTCATCTAATTTCATAATTTCAACTGCCTCCTCTTTGTAAATGAGTCCCAAATCTATGTCTCTGACCTTGCATTCTCTTCTGAGTTCTGGCTGCAACATTTCTTGTTGCCTGTTTTTATATCTGCAACTCAACAACTTATTATCCTTCTCATAAATTCCACATCTTTCTACCTTCTTCATCTTAGTTAATGTGTTATCCAAACAGAGCTTTTAGAATTGAAGTCTTCAGCAAATGGAAAATTAGCCAGTAGGGAAATGCAAATTTAAACTACAATGAAATAGTATTTCAAATGGACCTAAATGGCTACAAGTCAGACAGGCAGTAACGGCTACTGCTGAGAATACAGAGAAACAGAAACCTTCATACATTGCTGGAAAGAATGTAAGATTTTAAAGCCACTTAGGAAAACTGTTTGGCAATGTCTCAAAAAGCCTAACACAAAACCCTATAACACCCCAGCAATTCTACTCCAGATACCTATCCAAGAGAAATGAAAATGTAGATCCACACAAATGTTCATAGCAACATTACTCATAATAGTAAAACATTGGAACAACTCAGTATTGAACTGATGAGTGGATGGATAAACAAGTACAGTATAGCCATACAGTGGAATGTTATTCACCAAACCAAGGAAGTATTGATCAGTGCTACATGAATTAACCTTAAAAATCTTATACTATGTGAAGTAAGCCAGTTAAAAGGCCATATTTGTATGAGTCCATGTATATGAAATATCTAGAAAGATAAAATTTATAGAAACAAAGATCAGTGGTTTTTTGGGGTTGAAGAGGAATAGATGTGAGGTACCCTTACTGGAGAACATGAAAATATTCTAAAACCGATTTATGGTGATAGTTATGCCAGTTGGTAAAATTACTAGAACCGGAATGGAGAGAGAGGGAAGGGGAAGTAAAAATAATTAAGATGTGTTATGTACATGTACCAAGTCCCCATGATGAATACAATAATTGTGTATTATAAGCATGTACTAATAAAAATAAAAAAATTTTAATGAAATTAAGTCTCCTTGGTTTAAAAAATAATTTATGTGATGTGTAAACTATATCTCAATAAAGCTTTTTTAAAAATCTGACTCAATCTTCCCTCTCCTCATTTCTCTTTCTAAGCCCTGTAAGAAAGCTTCACCTCCTTTTGTCTTGCAAACCTTTTTTGCTTCCCTAAAACACCACTCATTTTTCCCATGCTCGTTCTGCCCATGGAACTTTCCTTCCTAAAAGTCTCCTCTCACTTGACTGTCAAAATTTTAATTGGCCTGTGAAGCCCAAATCAAAGTTGCTTCCTCTGTGAAAACTTTACTAATACCTTTAAGCAAAATTTCACCATTTTCTTCAACTTTTTGATAATTCTGTGGGAAGTTTAAAAACCTGAGTTATATTGCAATTAGGAATGACAGGCAACCTAGTTAAAATACAATCTTTAGAGCCAGAAAAATTGAATTCAGTTCCCAGCTCTGCCACCTGCTTGTTGTGTGACATTTGATAAACCTACTACACTCTTTGAGCCTTGGTTTTCCAGATTTAATTGGGGAACTTTTTTTAAAGCACAAAAAGAAATCAGAATTTATTGGTATTTCCTTAATGTGGAGACAAAAAGTTCCATAACATTCATTAGGAAGGTAAGTTACCCAATATCCTCAGTAGTATTCACTATTAAACTAAAAGTATAGACCAATGCAATTAAACAAATAGACTAGAAAATAATGAGCAAAACTACATTTATATGCAGATGCCATGTTGGTACCAGTATAGCTGGAGATTCTTTGAGAAAGAATTGTTAAATTTAAAAAATTATAATAATTCTGTTATAAAGAGGAACTATTTAAAAAGTAATCAATAGTTTGCACATATAAAATGTATTTCAGAATCCTATTTATCATAAAAACAAAAGGTGAAATGCAGCGTGTGTGACACTGGGATTGATTCATGGTACAGTGCTAGGATTAGGGGTGATTACTAAATCAGTCCACTGATTGGTTTGGCACCGGTAGCCTGGATACATTATAAGGGACAGAAAAAGGCTTGTCTTGTTGTTTTGCTACCTTCTGCCCACCATGAACTGTTGCCCTTCTGCCATGTGTCACCCTGCCTTGGACCAGTCAATTTATAGACTGAATCCTCAACAAACGGTGAGCTAAATAAACCTTTCCTCTTTTAACTTTGGTTGTCAGGTATTTTGTCTCAGCAACAGAAAAGTAACTAAGACAATACATAACATTTACATTTGTTTTGAGGAATTAGTAGACATATATGTAATATAAACTTCGAAAAGTTGTTGTGAGTATGAAATGAAATATATGTAAACTGCTTCACTTCTACCTGGCACATATTCAGTTTATGAAAAGTTATTAAAATCTCATCTTTTCCTTCCTCTCCAGTTCACCCCTAGATTGTGTGTTTATTCATCTTTTAAAAACCCAGTGCTTATCTGATCTGATCATTTACATTATATGTATTGAAATATCATACTATACACATAAGTATGCAAAATTATTATGTAGATTAAAAGTTTTAAAAATAAAAAATATAAAAAGTTCATTGCTTGGAGAAATTGCTGACATTTGGTTGACACTCAGCAATTATTTACTGAATTAAATCCTAATTGTGAAACATTACTGTTAAAATAATATTCTTCCTATGTGGATTGTCAGTAACCGTGATCAAATATGTAGATCTCTTTTGCTATTCATTTCAATCATGTTCTATAGAGTTGCCCAAGTGAGAAGCAGTTAGAATGTAAATCAATGCCTACAATTTAAAGTGTCTAGTGTTTTATTTTGATACCACTTCTCTATGTCCACATAAATCTGTACAATATGCCTTTCTCAAACAGCATTCACAAGGTCATCATAACACACCTACTTTTCTGATACTCTAGAGAATAACTGCCGTGAAGTTTCCTCCAAGACTCTCAAAGTAGACTTTGTATGCACAAGTTTTATGTTAAGCTAGTACACTCCAAATATACCTGTCAAATTTGGAATCATGTCCAAATTTTTTATCACATTCTTACAGACAAGATATATGCTCATAATTGTACTCACTTTGCTTAAACTGCAAAAAATTATTTCTCTGTGTCTCTCAAAAGTGCCAACAATGTAACTTTAATCTACTGCTGAGTACTTCTAGTTTTGGACATCTTAATTTCTTTTATTGTACTAAAACAACACTCATGATTGCCTTAATATTCCCAGGGTAAAACATCCTTCTTTTTCCTCTCCATTAAGCTTCCCTTTTTCTTGACACTTTTACCTCTCCAGTTTCAGAGTAGGCCTCTTAATATGCATTAATTACCCCGGACATAAATTCAGACTATTCACATAATTACTTCAGATATTCCAGAAAATAAACACCTACTTACTTTTTAAAATGCACATTAGCTTAACTAACATCCACACTTGTGCTTCCTGATACCTCTATATTAAGTTTAATATGTAGCCTCTAAGGACAAGAAATACAAGTCTACAGCTAGCAAACGTTCAGGGACAGATTTTGAGGTTGCAAGAAATAAAATGCTGTGGGCATTGAAATGTATTGTTAGTTTTTTTATAAAATCTGTTTTTACCGCTCATAAGAATTATGTCCCTAGTTGCCAGCATCAAGTCTTTGTCAGTTGATAAGGAAAGTATTATCATAAATATTTTGATTCCCAAAATAAAAGTTAAGGACCTTTACTTTGTGATTCCAATGTGGAACAAGGGCGTGGAGGTACATGGTTGTTATTCCAGCACTCAGGAGGATGAGGCAGAAAGATTGCTATGAGTTCAAGTCCAGCCTGAACTACACAGCAAGACCCTGCCTCAAAAAATTAGACAAAAAAAAAAAATCTAATGTGGAACAACTGTTGAAAATTCTCAAGTAATTATCTTATTTGTGAATAATTGTCATCTTAAGGTAAGAGCAACCTCCCTGTCACATCATCTGATGCAATTACAGCCAAGCTTGACCAAGGAGGTATAGGTGACTTTTTCTTGGTTTTCTTTACTTCCTCTAGTAAGAATTTCCAGAGTTAAGCATTCACCATATCCCATTAATGTGAAATGTATTAGCCTTTATTTTCCACAAAGACCTAATAAAATGGTATGTTTAATTATTCTTTTTGTACTAACCAGGAAATTAGAGTACAAAGAGATAAAACAATTGGCTCAAGCCACTACAGTTTTACTGATCTGACTCCAAAGTCTGAGCTGCTAGTGATGCTAATAGCACACTGAATGACCTCTCGCTGAGGAAACCCTAAGGCGACTATTTCCCCTTTCCTGTGTTCCTACCTCTCACTGCTACAAATCTTGTTTCACTTATTGGATCTCTTAAAACTTCCATGATTAAGGCTTTATTACTTCATATCTAGACTCTAAATTGTCTCCCATTGAAACTTTTCTTTTTGTGTCTCCAGAGCCCCACCCTTTTATCTATCCTACATACTTCATTCACCAGATAAATATTTTTTAATTACTGTCTGATCACGGTTCCATCTTGCTGTGCAGTCTTTATTGGCTCACCATGAGTACCCTCCCCATTATGGCTTCACTCTACTTTGCCAGTCCTCTTTCTCAGTATTTAATCCCCATGGGACCATACATCCTTGCATGGAGTTTTTGTCTGCTCGGTTCACCATGGGATCTATGTTGCCTAAAGAAATGTAGCACTGAATAGGTAGTATTACTCCTTGCTCCTCAAATATATACATGCTGGATTTTTTTCAACTTGGTTCCTTTGTTCAAGGTGTTCTCCTACCTGGGAAATTCTCTCTACCATCCACTTAAGCAATTTAATTTCAGTTAAAATCTATCCATTATTTGTTATAGCTCAGAAGTCAATTTATCTAGATGGAAATATCTTTGTCCACCTTTGTACTTTGTTTTTGCAAACTCTGGTATCACACTCATATTTAGTTTGAAGAGCAGTTAATTTTCCCTCACTGGAGTTTGAGACCATTAACTCAAAAACAGAGCACAATCTTATACAGCTTTGCTGTTCCCATAATGCTGAGTATAAACTAGGCCTACATAAATGCCTATTGACTTTAAAAATTGAATTAAGTCACGGGAAAGCCTCTTCTGAACTTCTTCATCATGGTGGTAAATATTAATACACATGTAAACAACAACAGTAAAAACAATACCCTTGAACTAGGTGTTAAGTGTTTTGCATTGATCAAGTCATCACACTAGGTCTACGAAGTAGGTACTATCATTGTCTGACAGGAAAAGTGAGGCACAGAAAGATTGCATTTTCCATGTTCCCACAGTTAGTAAAGAAAGAACCAGAATTCTAAGTATGTATTTTGGCTACAAAGACCATGCTGTTAACTTTGGACATTACTGCTTCCATGATGGGACAAGAGAACATTTTTAAAGAGCCAAATATACACACATTTATCTATATCACAGGTCATTAAGTACACAAACACTTATAAATTGAATATGGATTTATATTTTGTGAATGTCCACAATTTTTTAGCAACATTAAGAGACATAATGGGGGCGTAATGAGTTGCCAACATTATCAGTGCTGAGTGTGCTGGTGCCTGCCTATAATCCTAGCACTGGAGAGGCTGAGGCAGGAGGACTGCCACAAGTTCAAGGGCAACCTGGGCTGTATAGTGAGTTCAAGGCCAGCCTGAACTACATAGCAAGACCCTGTCTCACAAACAAACAAAAAATATCAGTAAAATCATTGGGAAAATAAATTTGAGGCATACTTTGTGACATGGTGTTTCAGAAGTCATGGCTTTGTGATAACTTTTTCTCCACCATAGCTTGTTCTTTGAGTCATCCACTAGATGGCAGATTTCTGTTACTGTGCCTGCACTGTTACTAGATTAGTCCAAGCTCCTTTATAAACTTCACAAGTAATGCAAATAGCTTTCACCTCTACCCCTAGAAATGCTGACCTTTTCGCAAATAACATTTTTAAACAAACAACTATTTTAAGCTGGGAAAATAAAATCAGAGGTTTTCACAGTAATAAATATTAGGTATGGGCAGCTAATTATATGTTTGTGTTGCTCTGCTTTAGCCTAGTAGGAACAGATGCACAGTCATGTTAGGAAAAAGGCTGAGAAAGCCACATGGAATGAACCATGCAGGCGCCAGAGTCAGAGAGAAGCTAAAAGCTTCCATTAGGACAGTTGTTTAAGTCACTGTCTTCATCCCTCTCAGTACATCAGACTTAACCTAAGGGCCCAGTTCTCTGAAGCTACAGCCTGACATTGGCTGCTTTTGTTTTCGTATTGTTTTGTTTGTTTGCTTGTTTCTGCAAGACTATTTTTGTTTTGTGTTTTTGCAGTGCCAGTAATTGAACTAGGAATCTCACACATGCTAGACAAGTGCTCTACCACTGAGCTCTATGCTTAGCCCGGGACAGTGGTATTTTTTCAAGTTTTCTTGACTATAAAATAAGAGGAATAGACTAAGTAATTGGAGTCTTTTTCATGACTCTAACATTCTAGGATTGATGTCTATTACTATAAGCCCCATAAGTACGCAGCTAATTCTATTCTAGATACTTAATGGACATTAATTTTATTAACACTAGAAAGACCTAGGGAAATAGATACAGAACTTGCCATAGACCAAACAGTGAGAGGAAAAGTTGAGGTTTGCCCCTCAGAGCCTGAGTATATAACATTATGCCATAATTCCCTCATAAATAGTTGGTTAATTAATGAACTGTATCTCTTTTATTTATATACATATAAAATTACACCTGTGCTAACAATATGGTCCCTGCATTGTTATTTAATCTGCAGCTGCTTACCTGGTTGGAAAATTGGCAGAGCACATCTAGGAACAGATCTATTTCAGTGATCAACTCTAAAAAAAAAATGTACATTTAGGAGTTCTATGCTTTTCTGGATAAAATTGTATTAAAACTCAAGAACCCTTGGTATTCTACTAAGAAAAGCATTGAAGTATACTTACTGGAATTTTCACGAAAAGTCCAAATAAGTAATTCTAATAAATATCTAATAACATAAAATTGATTCCAGGGCACTTAGAACATAGTTCTTCCTATACTCTGTCCTCTCATTTCAGAGCCTCACTCTTTTGTTTCTATCTGTACAATTAAGGCTCTTGATCCTTCAGAAGATCTTCCTTAGAAACACAGGAAGTAGTATGGATTCTTCCATGCTCAGCCTATTAAGCCGAATTTCCTACAACCTTTAAAAGGCTCTAACACTTTTTGTCAAAATCACTAGCCAAATGAAGACCTGAGAGGCAGAGGTAATCAGTTGAGCATAATGTGGATTTGCTACAAACTTTTGGATGATCTGTTTTTGAAGAGAGTACTAAAGTTCATGAGAATGAAATACCTCTAAGAGTAAACATTATATATCATTACTTATTAACTTTTTATTATGGAAAATTTCAAAGATGTACAAAAATGGAGTGAGTAGTATAATAAACACTCAAATGCCCTCCACCAAATTCAACAATTACTAATTCCCAATCCACTTTTATCTATAACTCTATCTATCCCTTCCTCCTCACACATAGCTTATTTTGAAGCAAACACTAGACATTCTGTTATTTCATCTATAAGAATTTTAGTAGAAGCCTCTAAATGTGAAGGGTTTGTTTAAACAAGATGCAATTAGTATACGGTATTTAAAGTAATAATTATATTTTTAGAAGGCATTTTATGCAGATCCCATTCACTGTTGCATTCCCAGGCCCTGGGGAGTGTGAATTGGCACTGAGGAGTTAAATTTTATTTCCAGAAAGTTATTTATGAAGAAAACTTTAATGAGGAAGACTGTAAAGGGTCACAGTGCTGCACCAAAGTTTACTCCATTTTCCTTAATACTTTTTTCAAACTTTAAGCTATGTTTTATTCTTGCCAGATCATTATAATCTCAGTAACCAGTTCCTTTCAGGGAAAAAAAACTTTTTCAATTTTTAAGTACCAGTAGCATATACTGTATGAGATACTGAAATTTAGCATTTTAACCAACCACAGAAGTCTATTCTATGACAAAGTGTAGATTGAGTGTTGATTTTTTTAAGATGTAGGAACTTCCACTGCAAATGAACAATGCAGTAGAAAGACCTAACTTTGGAGGTTATCACCTTGAGAACAGGTCTTTGAGCTAAGACTTTCTTTCCTGAAGATGACTCGAGAAAGATGGAGGCTCTCACTGAAACAAGTTGCTCCTGTGTAGCTGCTTGGCCCATGAGCCCTGGAGGTTCAACTCACAATAAGAAGTGTTTTTTCTCTGTTATTACAACCCCTCCCAATTAATGAGAGAAGCTTTTTCTTTCTTAAAATTTTTTATTGTATTTTTACATGTTTGCAATCCATGTAGTTTGCAGTTGTCTTGGGGAATGGTTATATGCACATATTACAGCATGTTTCTTTTTTCTATTTTTAAATTCCCTTACCATTCCCTCCTCTTCCCTCTCTCCTCCTTCAGTCCCCTATCGTATTTTTCATTCTTGTTGACATTATTTGTCTTAGCCCATAATATGACATGTAATGTTTAGGTTAGTTATTAGGTCCCTTTACATGGCATTTTTTAAACCAGCATGTCAGCCAGGCCTGGCAGTCACCCAGCAATTATTTGGGAAAGCCAAGCATAAATTCTGCCTCTGCAAGTATGGAAGGGAAGAAAGGAAAGTAGTTTAAAACTGAAGACTCTTTATCTTTAAGATTCCCAACAGGCCATAAGGGCTAATTTTAGTGTTAGAATGGGACTTGGCAGTTGGCTAGAGCTCCAGTCCTTGGAGTACGTTATCAGCAGCAGAAACCCAAATCTTCAGAGAAGTGACATACAGGGGACTGTGTGAAAGTGATTTTCCATCAGCTGAAAATTATCTACTTACATAATCCAGCACAGTGGAATGTTCTCTTAAGCACTGTGCAGTTCTACAGTATGTATCTGATGTTTTTATTCAAGTACTTGTTTCAAACCCATCAAACTGATTCACGGTCAAGTATCTTTATCTCCTCTTTTTCTCTAACTTAGGAGCTGGTTTTCCTACTCCCCATTCTGTCACTGTTCTTTTCTTTCCAATTATATTTTCAAAACAAGCTTACCGTTTTAATTCTCTTGAGTCACCACTTCCACATATGCTTCTTGTCACCAATTTCTCCCCTTCTGTCAAATAACCACTCCTCTTCCTTGTTCTATGGATAGCACCCTCATGTGTATCTCAGAACCAAGCGACATATACATTGCTTTTTTTCCTTCTCCTCCTCTTCTTCACTTCCTCTCCTACTCCTTCTTCCTCTTTCTAATCCACTTTTTCCTCCACCTTCCTTCCTCTTCTTCCTTGTCTTCATCTTTGTCTTCTTCCTTTTCATTATTACCAATTTTTCCTGGTAAGAGCTACATTGTGTCTCTTTCCCTGCAAAAAAGAATCCAAGCCTTTTGTCCCTTTCTCATGTTCAATTTTTGATGAAGTGGTTCTCATGTAGGGGGGTTGTTAACATGTTTTTTGACTCAAGGCTCTACCAGAAAAATTACCATATAGACCTAGCCTCATATTTATCTATCTCACTTTAGTTTTTATTATTTTTAAATTGATTTATTAAAATGTATATATTTATGATAAAAAATAATGTATTTTAGTATGTATACATTATGGCATGACTAAATCTATCTAATTTTTTGTTTTGTTCTGTTTTGTTTGAGACAGGGTTTCACTATGCAGCTCAGGCTGACCTTAAACTCCCTTTGTAACCCTGACTGGCCTTGAACACAGGTGGATCTTCTTGGCTCAGCCTCCTGAGTGCTGAGATTACAGGTGTGCACCACCACACACAGCTTAACTCAACCTAATTTTAAATATTCATTTTCTCATGAATTTATTTGTTATGAGAATATTTAAAACATATTTTCTTAGCAGTTTTCAAGAATATAATACATCGCTATTAACTGTAGTCACCATGTTGTATAACAAATCTCTTGAACTTATTCTTCCTGTTTAATTGAAATTTTGTATCCTTTCAGTATTAATCTGTCATTCTTTCAATAAAGTATGAGTATCTTTTATGATGACATAAGCATCTATGAGTTCTCAGGCATTTCATATACAGACTACTATTTTCTCATAAATTTTTAACCCAATTTTCAATTCTTTGCCCCTAATTATCTGGAAGTGTGTTTGTCAAATGGTTCATCACAGCATCCATGTATGCTTTCCTAAGGCTGTCACCATAACTCCTCAATCACATAGGAAGAGGAATCAAAATTACAGACTTGGGCATCAAACAGACCTAGATTCAACTCTTAGTTCTATTCCTTACTAGATATGTGACTTTGTTAAAATATTGCACTTCATTCACTTTCTTTTCCTTACCTAAAAATGGGTATGATGATAGTATAATTTTCTTCATAGTTTTTTTACAAGAAGTAAGTTAGAAAAGCATTATGGTGCCTAGTATGTAAACACTTAATATCTATGGGCCCTTTGTGAAGAAAGTGATTTGAGAAATGAATACTAGCCCCAAAGATAAACTGTAGGATGTATCATCCTCCTCCTTTATTTCTTCTCTGCATAAACACACAAATATACACATAAATACAATTGTAATGATAAAGCTTAAGTCAAAAAAAGCGGGAAAAATGGACATTATCACAAGAGTTAGAACTTTTAGTTCCCCTGCAGCCAGAACAGATAGAAGAAACAGTTTCCAAAAGAAACAGTGTCAAAGAAATAAAATGAGAGACATCTGCGGACGCCGCAGAGTGGTCCCCAGTCGCAGGGAACCCGCCCCATCCAGCCCGTGCCCCCAGCAGCAATCCACTTGGCCGCGTGGGCACCTGCAGGATAACCCTCCCCGCCCCACCCCCACCCCGGTCCTCTGGCCTCTTGGCTGTACTGCCACCTGGTTCCACACTATAAGGACACGGGGGACACCAGACCACCATACTGGGTAAGTTGGAGGGATCGTCACCTCTCATCGGAACCGGGACTATCTTCAGGGGAAGGGCAGCTGGAATCTGCAGTACAACCCTGAAGAGTTCAACCCTATGGGACTTGCAGCCAGAAATCTGCCTGAATCTCACGGGTCTGCGATTGGCTTGCTGAGACTCATTGACTTATATCTGGAAACTGCTACACACGTTGTCTACTGTGACAGCAGAGACATACCCTGAAGGAAGCCCTTCATTTTCATTTTTATTTTTTATTTCCAAAATTAATGGGGGTTTTTTCTCCTCTTATCTTTATTTTTTTTCCTACTCTTTACAAATTTTTGTTTTTCTCTCTCTTTTTTTCTTCTCTCCTTTCTCTCTCTCTTACACTCCCTCTCTTGCTGTCCCACATTGTTCATCTCCCTTTTTGTTCCTGTCCTGGCCCTCATTCAGATTTCTTCTTTATTTTTCTATTATTCTCTTTTTCCTTTGCTTGCCTGTGTCCTCTGGCGTCACTGCTAACATTCCCCTATCCTTCCACCTATCTATCCCCCTCCCCAACACCTTCTAACTCCCCATCCTAAAGGGTAAAGTTGTTATATTGAAGAGTTTATTCTCTATAAACATATGTTGGGTTGGTCCTCGATTTCAATTTAATTCACACAGTTGAAGGTGATAGATTAAAAATGACCACAAAATGTCTTTTTCTAAGATGTACTTGATGTTATGGTGTTGCTGATTGTATCACTTGGGCTAAGGTGTTGTTATTGATCTAGTCAGTGGTCCTTCCTGGTATAATGAAAATGAGATAGCCTCAGAGTCATTAGAGACTCAAAACGTAAAGACCAGCTATATCTGGAAGACATCTCTGAGAAGCAATCATTCCATAAGGGTTCTAATTACAAGCACCAAAGATACTTACAATAAGCAATTTGGAAGCATCAACCCAGGAGTTAAATCAAGGACAGTACCAAAAACAAAAATGAGAAGACATTTAAGCAAAACACAAACTCAGACTTCCACCCCACCAAGGCTAAACCCTGGGGGAAAAAAGGTGGAAAAGTCCAATAATCAACCTCCTGGACACCCTGAACTGAAAAGCACAGGAAGTAACAAAACAGAATGAGGCTCTAGAAAAATTCAAAGCAGAAATAATCTCTCAGATATCTGCAGAGATGGTGAG
>NW_004624810.1:8669012-8720308 GCF_000247695.1 Heterocephalus glaber | reverse complement strand
CTGTGTTGTATACCTACAATGTACCAATAAAAGAATTTAATAAAATGAAATAAAATAAAAAGAAAAGAAATCTCCCTTTGATGGCTCTGGTAGCATGTTAGTGCTGGTTTCATGGTAAACAGGGAACTTTACCAGCAACTAGGAGATACAGCTTCCAGGGTGCATTTCGTTATCACATGATTCCTCTAACCATAGGCCTGAAGCCAAGTGACTGTATTTACTTCAGGAGATATTCATATATACCTAAATCACAACTGAGCTATGAAAAATTAATAATACCATTTCTCAAGTTCAGAATCTTCAAAAATTTGATTTATGAAATCAATGCTAAAGATTTTCAGACTGAACGTTACAACATTCATCTGACTATTAAACTAGAAAGGGTTGTTTGAAATGCCTATGAATGTTCAAAGATACAGTCAGTCTTTAGAAAATGACTGGCTGCTCAGGTGAAGGGTTTGTTTTTAATCTAAATGAAAAAGAAGCTAGTCAAAAATTCGTTCATATTCTATCAATTATTTTTTAAAAGGCCATTGTTTTTAGAAAAAAAGAGAAGAAAAAGACTTTGAACTTGGTCAAAGTATGAAAATTCTAAGAATATAAGTAAGATATAAAGATTGAAAGTTTATACACCCTAAGAATATGTGCACAATTTACAACCTACATATGTATGAAAGTGGTATGTGACTTTTAAGTATTATATAAACAATATTATGATATCAGTGTGTAGATAGTATCAACCATGATATTCCAAGTAATTACATTTGAAATTATATTCATATTATATGTTCCTGTAAATGTTATAAATTAGAAATTTGTGTTCAAATAAATCAACAAAATGTCCTCAGTATAATATAAGGGAACAATAAAATGAAATTGTTTTCTTCTAAGAAAAATTAAATCTTTGATCAAAAGACATGAGTCCCCAAGTGACTTGAATTAGTCAGATGTTTGGACATGAAAAATCATACCAAATGGAACAACTCCTATTGCATAGCTACAGGATTTCAGTATGAGACTGAAATACCAAAAGTAGTTTTTCCATCACTGGCTTGACTTTTGTGCTCACTTAGGCAGCACATATACTAAAAAAAGTGACTTGACTTTGCAGAATTATAAACAACTCTTGATAAATTTTGAACAAAGTAAAGGGTAATCACATGACTTACACAGTATTTACATTCTTGGAAAAGTCAGTATCCATGAGTAAAAGGGAGTTAGGCTGTGGACTCAGATGACCCCAAAATAAACCTTTCATTTATTTTCTATAGTCTTATTTTCCCCACAATTTAGCTTCTTGATACAGGAAATATCTTATAGTTAATGGCTTCCTACAGTCTTCTAGAACCAGCTGGCAGTCAATTTGAACAAACTTGATCAGCTTCCATATTGTCATCACTTCAGTAGAGTTATCTACTTTGTAGTTATTACATGTGTTGAGTTTGTTTTATAAAATGTGACCCAAAGATATAATTCAGCATTGAAAAGTTATTCATGAGCATGAGAATGGAGCAGTTCAATAGCATTTTGAAATTACAAAAGTATTCTACACTGGAAGAATGACTAGTGTTCAATTTTTTTTCTCGGGGGAATAGCTAATTTTTTTTTAGAGCATATTCCTTCATGCAAAAAAGGAAGACACCATAAATAGATGTTATCTTACATTTTTTTAACAAAATATTTGCAAGGATTGATACTATATGTGTGGGATTTGGTACCACTTCTGTTGGTAATTAGGACCTTAGAGCTTTGTCTAGGAACTGGTACATAACAGATGTTCAATAAGTGCTTTTCAGATGATTGATTAATGACTAAACTTTAAAATTTCCCATAGGTAAAGCGCTGCTTGCTCAACAATTGACCCTGGGTTCAGAATGGATTATTTGATTATTCCTACTATGGGCTGTAATTCTCTAATGTAAATTTTTTGCTCTCTGCTTAATAGTGCTTTCTTTTAGCCACTGAGATCACAATATGATTCATTTTTTATTCACTCCCAAGCGCATTTAACAAATACTTATTAACAATTTACCATGAACTACAAATTGTACTAAGTACTGTGAAAACAACATGAAACAAAGTTTATATAGATCATGCCCTTATTTTACTACAATGTCAGAAAATTTTAAAGGTAATAAAAACAAAATGTGATAAGAACTCTGAAGGCAAGGAAGGAGTGGAAATAAGATTTATTTAAGCTTTCTTTAGTCATACTAATTCATTTTCCCAGTGATACAGCTGTTCTTATTTGGGATGCATTTCAATATCCCTGAAGACTACTATAAAAATTCCATTTATGTGAAAGTCTTTTGACTCAACGGACAGTTTGATTCTCAAAATAATTGTTAGTATGGTATCTTTGCTTTACATTGGTAAGAACAAAGTTACTTTAAATAACATATTGAAATGAAAATCTTTGTACCAAATTTTTACCCCCTACTTTATTGTTTCAAGAGCTCTACAATTTCAGTTTCAAAAGTGACCCAGTGGATGTGCCTGCCAGTGTACCATAAAAAGCTGTACAGGGCCAGGGATTTAGCTCATTGGTGCTGCCGCCTGCCTCGCAAGCACAAGATTCTGAGTTTGATCCCTGGTACCAAAAAAAAAAAACCAAAAATCAATGCTGTCCAGAAAAACTGACCACTCTTCAGACTGAATAAAGAAAGGCAGGGCCGGGAATTTAGCTCAATGGTACCATGCCTGCCTCGCAAGCGCAAGGTCCTGAGTTCAATCTCCAGTACCAAAAAAAAAAAAAAAAAGAAAGGCAATTTACACATGCAATCCATTCTTTCAAGTATAACACAAAATGGAAAAATAAGCTGTCATTTCTTCAACTTAGTGAACAAATTGGTGATATAACTCCTGAGTGGCATTTTTATTATCAGACACACTTGAATATCCTTTTTAAAAAAGTGTGTTACTCATACTATTAAATCTCAAAAAGGAACTAATTATTTTACACATTACAATCGCTTTTTTAAAAACACATTTTTTATTTCTCCTCTTTCTTTAGCATACACACATTTTACACACCTACCCCAGACTCCACTCCAGGATTTTGAAAAAAGTGAAAGATAGGTAGGTATTAGAAATATAAATTAAATTAAAACCCTTTCTGGTGAGTTATAGATGTGGAAGATATTAACCTCAAAGTCATCAAAATCTAGTTTGCCTTTTAATATATTTATATTGTTTTATTAAATTTTTTCTTTTTATTAAAATGATAGAAAGTAACTAACCAAAACTAATGTCCTGGACCAAAAGATATGGCTAATCATCCCTTAGTAATTTCAAACATATCTCTCTACATTAAATAAAGGGACAAATGCATTCTTTTAAAAATCTTTGAGAAATATTTCAATCTTTCAAAAATATATCTTTACTATTGTTGGAAATATTTTTCTTCTCCAAAATAATTAAATAATCAACAGAGGGAATTAAAAATCCTGTACCACTTTAACTGAAATTGTAGCACCCAGTGAGAAAGAACCAACCAGAGACCAATATTAAATCCACACAGGAGTTTATTACCAGCCAGGACCGGAGCTGAGCATTGGACTCCAGCCTCTACTGGGAGAGATTAACATGTTTTATACACCTTTGAGGCCAACAGTTTCTAGGCCCCCCTACGGTATAGAACTAGCAGAGCAAGCGAAAGGTACAGAGGGAACGTCCTACAGTTAGAACATTTGTAAAACAATAGTTGACTAATTGTTTTTAAAGAGACTTTCTAAGGGGAGGAGGTTTCTAAGCTTCCTCCTTCTGAGTTCATCTAAAGGGCAGGCAGGTGGGTCAAGCAGCAATATGGAGTCTGTCTTGCTAACTAGGGTCCTTCAGAAATAATTTAGGTTTGTTTTTTGTTTGATTTTTTTGTTTGTTTGTTTGTTTGTTTGTTTTTTGGTACCAGGGATCAAACTCGGGTCCTTGAGCTTGCCGGGCAGGTGGCGGAACCACTGAGCTAAATCCCCGGCCCTAATTTAGGATTTTTATTTCCCCAAATTTCTGATTTATTTCTGATCACTGAACTTTTTCATGTTGAATTTTGAGCTTCAATATTTGATCTTTTCAAGGATAAACTTGAGATATTTCTAGTTAAATGGATGCACCTCAAGAACATATGCTTAAGAGATCGATCTAAGATGGCGACTGCGGAACCGGAAACCACCCCTACTCCTAATCCCCCACCTGCAGAAGAGGAGAAAACAGAATCTAACCAGGAGATTGCTAACCAAGACCACCATATTAAACATCATCTTCAGAATAGATGGGCACTCTGTTTTTTTAAAAATGATAAAAGTAAAACTTGGCAAGCAAACCTTCGACTGATCTCTAATACTGTTGAAGATTTTTGGCCTCTGTACAACCATATCCAGTTGTCTAGTAATTTAATGCCTGGCTGTGACTACTCACTTTTTAAGGATGGTATTGAGCCCATGTGGGAAGATGAGAAAAATAAATGCAGAGGACGATAGCTAATCACATTGAACAAACTGCAGGGACGAAGTGACCTCGATCGCTTTTGCCTAGAGACGCTGCCTTGCCTTATTGGAGAATCATTTGACGACTACAGTGATGATGGGTGTGGAGCTGTTGTTAATGTTAGAGCTAAAGGTGATAAGATAGCAATATGGACTATTGAATGTGGGAACAGAGAGGCTGTTCAACATATAGGGAGAGTATACAAGGAAAGGTTAGGACTTCCTCCAAAGATAGTGATTGGTTATCAGTCCCATGCTGACACAGCTACTAAGAGCGGCTCTACCACTAAAAATAAGTTTGTTGTTTAAGAAGACACCTTCTGAGTATTCTCATAGGAGACTGCGTCAAGCAATCGAGATTTGGGAGCTGAACCAAAGCCTCTTCAAAAGCAGAGTGGACTGCATTTAAATTTGATTCCATCTATGGGACAGGGATTTAGTTCAATGGTTCCGCTGCCTGCTTTGCACCGCAAGGTCCCGAGTTTGATTCCCGGTACAAAAAAAAAAAAAAACCAAAAAAAAATTTGATTCCATCTAAATGTTGCTAAGATATAAGAGAAGTCTCATTCGCCTTTGTCTTGTGCTTCTGTGGTTTTTGTTTTGTTTTGCTTTTTAATTTTTGCTAGAGTATCCACCATCCCAATCAAAGAATTAGAGTACACAGTATCCCTAGAATCCATAAATGTGTTCCTGGTCCACTCTGTAACAGCTTAGTAGAATTACCATTACAAACACATTTTACCGATTTACAATACTCAAAAAAGAGCTTGTATTTCTATACCTTAACAGGAAGAAAAACGTTACATTCCATTGTATCCAGGAGCATATTTTGCTGGTTTGAAAGAGTATGATGCATACAGTTTTCTAGCAATTTTCTTTGTATCTTTTGACAGCATTATCTTTGCTGTACTCCTGTTGATGGCTGCTAGATTTTAATTTATTTGTTTCCCTACTTAATAACATTAGTGATTCTGATTTCAGTTTTTCATTTGTTTTGCTTTTGTTTTTTCCTCATGTAACATTGGTAAAAGATCCAGGAATATGACACGAGGGTGGAATAAACATTAATTTTGTGCATTCTTTGGTAATTTTTTTTTATAACTACAAAGCTTTGCTACAAATTTATGCATTTCATTCAAATCAGTGATCTATGTTTATGTGATTTCCTAAACACGATTGTGGATTATAAAAAAAAAATCATAATTACATTCCTAACTAGAATTAGATGTCTATTTTTGTATCTTTATGCTGTATTTTAATACTTTGTATTACTTAGGTTATTTTGCTTTGGTTAAAAATGGCTCAAGTAGAAAAGCAGTCCCATTCATATTAAGACAATGTACAAAACTGTAAATAAAATATGTATAGTGAATTGTCTTTTAATTTGTCCTTTTATTTCTCCATCTCTGTAGAAGGAATTTGTACTTTTTATTGCAAGGCGGTCTCTATTGTGTCTTCTCTTGTAGTGTCTTCCACCTGAACAGCATTCATTTGGAGCACTAGTTTGTTTACTACAATTTTTAATAAATTTAATAGGTAGTATATGTATGGAATTAAACTGATGTGGCTATCTTTGTTTTTAATAAAGTAAGGCACAGTTCTTCAGTATTAGGTAAATAAATATACTTCCAATGTGTTAAAAATTTATGAAATTGGGATTTTGGTGCATCACCATGTGATTGACATAACGGGGGTTGTAAAATTTAGTTATTGAGTTGAGATGTTCTTATGTAAGTGTCAGAAGGCTAGCACAGGGAAAAACAGGTGGTGGTCGTATGCATTAAGGCTTCTTAGTGTTACTTAAACAAGGGACTAAACAACTGTTAATGCATTTATATTGGTGAATTGTATGGTCATTTGTAGTATGATTTTCTGTAAACTTGAAAACTTGATATATTCTTTGTAGAATATCATTTGAAAACAAACCTGAAAATATTTTGTCTCTAACACATAATTGTATTGATCAGATCCTGTGGAATAAGCTCTGGCTATCATAGAATAAACAGTAAATTGAACCATAGATAGCAGAATGGAAATCATTAGTTGAGAGAAAAATTTAAGGTGTGATTATGATTTGATCAGATTCAAACTAATAATGGAGAAAGATCCCTATAAAATAAACATGAAATTGATAGCTTGGTTTCATTGTAGAAATATAAAATAGTTTTAAAAGAATGCCACAGATTACTGTCTGAGTACTGTCAGGCCACAAATGCCTCTTGTTCAGTATTCTAGAAATATGGACTCTTGTGTTTATAATCTCAGTGTTCTGTAACTAATGTTCTAGGTTTGGGTGATCATGTCAGCTGATTGTCTGTTGATATGTACAGTTGTGAACATTTCAGTAGCTTGCTAAAAGTGATGGTGGTCTGTTGGCAATGAATGAGACTAGAGCCTATTACAACAATGTTTTCATTTCCTTAATCCTAAAATGCAGTTTAGTCACAATTTTATTTTAAGTCTTTTTCCCAAGGTGGAAAGAGATGGTAAATTATCCTGAATCACTTTTGGCAGTCTCCCCTTTAGGATCACAGCAACTTGCACTTTGTATAACCTTACTACAGTATTCTGCCCTCCTTGTCCAGCAGGATGTTATATATTTTCGTAATAGAAAATTGAAATAGTTTTAATTGATGAATAATAATTGTAGGATGTGGTTTCATTTAATAAATATAAATTATACACTTCTTAAAAAAAAGAACATATGCTTAAGTGAAATAAATCAAACATACATGTGTAAATACCACATTGTCTCTCTTGTGTGAGAAATTGAAAGTGAAAATAAAGACCAAAAAGAATAATAAATATTGTGAAATAGGAAGAAATTGTTCAAAATTGTACAGAATGTGAGATACATTGCAAATACTTAAAATGTTTTATGCAAAAAAGTTATAGTATTATCAGGAAATGAGCTGAGAGATGAGCAAATGAAAATATATTCTTTTAGATCATGATACACAGTGTATTTACCACTGTTACTCTCTAATAATTTTTGGTATGAAAATTATTTTTTCATAGAATGATTTTTATATTTTATTAATATATTTTTGTATTATATTAAAAGAAAAATTTAAATATTTAATCTTTTCTCGTGAACATTTTCTTTTTCTCAATTACTTGTCACCCCTACATACACACCAAATCTTTTGTTCCACATTTCTGAATTGTAAAGATGAGATGTTCACTCTTTTTGGGGTATTAGCAAGATCACATGAACTAAACTTAGTGGACAGCATTTACAGATGAGTAATGGCATTATTAATGTAGATGTAGAAATAGTCAAGCCTTAAACTTTAGAAACTTGCAGTGCTACAGTTAAGTATTAAACCTAAAATAAGAAATTTAATATTTTTTCCTTGTCTTTTAATAAGCTAAATACTCTTCAATTTCATTGCAGCGATAAAAATACATTCTCATGTGAGTAAGTTTTAAAATGTCATTTAAAAATCTTTCCACATGATAAACTAACACTTTATCATAAAACCCTTATGCCAGTGCACTTCCATATCCTCAGAATTAAATAGCTTGTGCCAAGTGTCATTTGAAAAATAATTTTTTCTCCTTTTTACCATTTGACTGGTAAAACAGGTAAGTGAAGGAGGGCTAGAAATATAACTCAGTGGTACAGTACTTGCCTGCCTTGCACAAGGCCCTGACTTTGATCTCCATCACTGGGGAAAAAAAACAACAGGTAACAAGAAACATTGTTCTGATTGATAATATCTATTATTCTTAGTTACCACCTCTGATTCAAATGCACTGTGAAGACATCCTATAAAGTATTTTCCTATGTATGAATTTATAAATGAACTAGATCTCAAAACTTTCATTTTACAGATGAGAAAACTAAGAGCTTGAGGAGTCAATATAATAGCCCAATAAAAAAGAGCAAATTTGTGGTTTAATATTAATATAACATACTAGTCTTAATTAGCTACTCATTAAATTAGCTACTCCTAATTCTACTATCATGTGAACATGGTATCTGAAAACAAACAAAAGATTTGGGCTTGAATCTAGTACTATTATCAATACTTTAATCCCAATATGTCAAAGTTAACAAGATGGACTAGAAAACTAGAGAATATTTCCCATCTCTGAAACATAAATTATGGCTTACATGTATCACTGTTTTAGGGATATGTAATTTTTTTATTCATTAAGTTTATTGGTACATGTTAGGTATACAATATAATGATATTCATCATTGGAAATTTGCATCTTACGTAATATATCTTGGTTCTTATTTTTTCCCCATTTCCCTGCCCTCCCTTCAACCCTGCCACCCCTCCCTATTTACAAAGACTTTGTTTACATTTTTTCCTTTTCTCATGTTCATTCCTTTTTCTTCTTTCCTTTCCCCTGCCTGGATATGCAATTTTTATACATAAAAATGATTACAGTACAAAACTGAGTGGTTAAATCATGAATTTATTTTTCAACACAAATTTTAAAGTTCCTATTATGAATCACAGAGCAAACTATGACTTTTTTAAATTTAGAATTGGATTTATGTCTTTCAATTTGAAGCTTTTAAATTTGCTTCTTAGAGGCAAATCTGTCTTTTTCTTGTTTTGCGATACTGACTCTGAACGCTACAGTAAACTATTTTTGTTTTGCCAATGATTTGATGTTAGGCTCTGCCAATGACAAGTGTTAGAAAATGAAAATAGAGGAGATTTTTTTCAGGAATATCTCCCCTGTAAATTCAAGAAATTAGAGATTTTTTAAAAATTCTCTGGAACTCTCTTGTCCTCAGACTGTGATTTGAACCATGCTTGTTTTTTCTTCCTGTAAGAACTGAAGTGCATTCCAATATAGTCTATTGTACACCAGTCAGTGTTGTTTGTTATCATTGCTACCTTCCTGTTAATCTCTAACTGGACTTTGCAAGTACATTATCTTCAAGTCAATGTTTTAGCAACTGTGCCTGCAACAGTCAAAGTCTGGTCAAGAGACACAGATCACACCAGTAATTTGAACTGGAAAATTTTAATATAAATGACTTAACTAAAATCAAATAAAATATTTGATGTGTGAATTGCAGAATTACAAAGGGAGTTGAATTTTAAGCCTTGCCAACTTTATCAGGTAAAATTTAGAGCACTGTTGTGTATGGAATGGCCTTGAAACTTAGAATGGAGATATCAACTTGGACATACACAAAACTGAGACTCTTTAAACAGAATCAACCTTAGCCTTCCTTGTAGGAATTAGTTTGCTGTCCCATGTGTAAGGAAAATGGATTTCCTTTACTTTTAAAACCTGTGATAACCTTACCCGAGACAGATGCCTTACTAAGGTATACCCATATACTCAAGGTGCATACAAACTGCCCTTTGCCACTAGAACAGCAAGTAGAGTCAAATCTCACCTTTCCTTACAGGATCAAATATCAAGTATTATCCAAAAAGCAACAATTTGTTCACCAAAAGATTTATAAAATACAGATAATATATTTGGCAAATTCCTGGGAAATATATAGGGAATATATTTAAGGGTGCTATACCATGGAATACAAAATATAATAATATATCTGGGTAAATTCTTTCATATGAATGCACTTAGATATCTTGGTTTTAATGTTAGTTCATGCAGCTTGAAATTGGTCTAAGAGTTCAGTCAGTTGACTGATTGAAAGTTGGACATATTGGCATCCTGTTTTTAATGAGGTTGAAATACCAGAACTTCCCTAGGAGGTGAAAAGGAATGAATATAAAGACTTAAGAAGATAAGAATGTTAGAGTAAATTTATAGTGTGTAATCTACATACACACACACACACACTCACAGGCATACACATACACCAGTTATTGTCATCCCATCAGAGGACCCAAA
The DNA here is from genome assembly GCF_000247695.1 of Heterocephalus glaber. Next base: position 8,709,992 of record NW_004624810.1, on the reverse strand, counting down.
AACATTGTTTCACTAAGACACTGAAAAACACATCAGTGACAGAATCCTTAAAAATATGTATCGGGTTTCTTTTCTAGACCAGGTATGACCCTTGAGATATTGCTATTCAGAGGGCTCTGTTATTATGTTGGGGATGCCAAAGTGGCAAAAACTGAAAGCTAGTACTTTATTGCCAAAGGCATGATGAATACTCAGGATATTTTGACTCATAAGGATGTTTGGTTATGGCTAATACATCATGTTTTCCCTAGGAATTAAATATATGAATATCCTCCTAGAATATTGCTTGATCTGTAAACAAGAAAAAAAAAACCTTCCTGGTTTTCACAGACAAAAGCCTGACTTGTATTGCCACAGTGGAGAACCACTGCCACTACCTAGTTTCCAGACCTAAACCATTTAGTAGAGTCCTTTGAAGAGAAGACCAGATCCCCCTGAGAAAAGACTTTAGCATTGCTACTGTGCTAAATATTTATTGCATATTTTCCACCAAACCTTCTCCAAAAGAACTTGGGACCATTTATTAGGATGGCTCTGTACTAAGGGAAAAGAAATACTGAGATTTTTCAGGGGTTGCTTAGACACAGTATCCAAAATAAAATTCCTGAAGATCCAAAACGTCACTCCCATCTGTCAGTCAGAGTGAGGGTTTGTAGTGTACAATGATCAATAGAGAAGGAGCCTATGTTTGACTCACACAAACCCCTATTGCCCCACTTTTATATCCCCAATTTTTTAACACATAACTTCAATATATATTATTTGGCAGTTGGCAGGTTTCCAACACTGGCTTTTTGGTTGATAAGAGTAGGAGGCATCATTACAGGAAAAGCTAAGTGAAGGGTTTTCTGCCAGGGTATTAAACTAAAAACAATGCCATATACCTAAATCACAGAAATTAATGTTACCCTCAAAACTTTAAAATGTGCAAGGGTGGTGATTCATATCACAGTCCTAAGTAACTCACTGATTTATACTATGTAAAAGGCAGATGATTATTGGAGTGTGACTACAAATTATGATAATCAGATAGTGACTCCAACTGTAGCGGCCTTCCCAAGTATAATATCTTTCCTGGAGCAAATTGACATAATTTTCATACTTGCACACACAGCTTTCGACCTAGTGCATCATTCAGTGCTTACTAGAGAAACAGATTTAATGAAAGATATACAAATAGATAAGAATTTGCAAGATTGGCTTAAAATGGCCACTCAACAGGGTCAGTAGTGGAACAGTGCAAAAGGGCTGTCTGTGTACTGGAGATCAGAAGGATCCAGTCAAAGGCCTGGAGCTCACTGTAGTGTCTCATGAGAGTCCATAAAGGGAGCTCAAAGGGTCTGTGATGGAAGTCTAAAGGGTCTGTTCTGGAGGCTAAACAATCTGCAATGGAAGCCAGGAGATGACATCCAAGGTGAAGGTGAAGATTGGAGCTCCCTCAGAAGGGAGCCTTCCTTCTTCGTTTTGCTTTTATACCATTTAGGCAACAAGCCTCCCTGGGGTGGGTCTTCTCTCTTCAGTAAATCCCCACAGCCACACCAGAATTATGCTGATCCAATTTAGTTGGGCATTTCTTGTTCAAACTGACACAATCAATAAACTGTCACATCAAGCTAATGCTTTTTTTCTCATAAAAGTTTATGAGTTCTGGAAGCTATTTGCTTTCAGATAGAGCTGACAATACACTTTTGCACTGAACCCTCTGCACTGTTAACTTTCTTCCTTTCTGCTGAGATTTTAATCATCTTGATATTGCATATGGTCTATGTCGCACTGATCTAAATATTGATGTTATTATGCTGATTTTATATGGTAACCAAAATCTATCAAGCACCTTAAATGCCTTAGAAAGACATATATGAATGAAAATTTAGGAACTGAACAGCATAAAAGTCCAGAGGTATTACACATCGTGGAAGTTTCTTGAGGTCCAGTGGTCTGGAGCATGTCAATATATCACTCTCAAGAAACCACCCTACCGTGGAAAGAGCACAATATCTTTTTGGATTTTGGAAGCAACAATCGAGTGTGCTATTTAATCTACCTACCAAGTGACATGTAAATTTCAAGTGGGGATCAGAACAAGAGAAATATCTGCAGCAAATCCAGTCTTCAGTGTGAGGTGCTCTAGGCCTGATGATCCAGTAGACCCAATAATTCTTCAAATGTTGCTAGCAAAAAGAGATTTTGTATCTGCCTCTGGCATTTTCCAGTAGGGAAAATCTAAAATAAACCTCCAAGGTTTTGGAACAAATCAATACTGCATTCTGAAAATAATTATTCCTCTTTAGAAAAATAGTTTCTGGGTTGATACTGAACGTTGGAAGAGATGTTAAAAACATAATTATTTGACATCAAGAAATCATATGACTTGAGACTCTTATCATAAAATGGGCCTCCATGAATTTTTCTGCATGATTTGGGTGCATGTACCAACAGTCTATAATTAGACAGAAATGATATAAAAGTACTGAACTCAAGCAAATCTCAAATGACTGGTGGTGGCTCAGTCTTCTCTGATATGGATTCCTGCTTCATTGCCTCATGTCCTCCAATCCACTCCTTTGGCTCCATGTGTAGTCTCTTATGGTCAGGTAACTGAAGAGCAAAAACTCAGCCCCAGCTTTAAAATGAGTAACTTTATAATTCAACCTAATAGCAGTGGCAAAGAAAATTCCACAGAACTTCAAATGGCACATTTGATTATCCACTTTACTGGATTAAGAGAAGTATGGTCTACTGTGTAGACAGGTCTTTACTAATTGTTTGACTAGAAGATCAGAGACTTGAAAGTAATAGGATTGGAGTATTAATAACAATAAAGTCTGGGAAAATGTTGCATAGATAGACAACTCAAAATGGCACAGAGAGGAAAGATGTCCATGTGCTAAGTGAATAAATATTCGCCAAAGAATATCCACGGCAAAGGAAGCACTTAATAATTAGGTGAACAAAATAACACATTCAGCATTCAGTGAATGTCAGTCAGCTCCTTTCCTCTGATACACTAGAGTTTGTTTAATGGGTCCATGAAAAAAGTGGCCATGCTGGTAGAAATGGAGGCTACACATGGTATTCAAAACATTGGTATATCTTAGCTGAATGTGACCTGGTTATCACTACTATTGAGGGCTGAATTCTAAAATAAAGATCAATACTGAATCCAATATATCATTTGTCCCTGAGAGAAACCATTAGCTATCTGGTAGCATATCAATTACACTGGACCCTGTCTATCATGGAGGGGTGGAGATTCAACCTCACCTAGGTAGACAAATATTCTGCATATGGATTTTATGGCTTAGATCTAGAATGTCCCTCCAAAGCCTCATATGTTCAGAGATTGGGCTTTGGGAAGGTGATTGGATCAGGAGGTGCTATACTCATTAGTGGATTAATCCACTGAAGATTTTAGAGCTGAATGTGCTCTGAGTAGATGGGGACTTGTCAGAAAAGGCAGATCAATGGGGGATGACCTGGAAAGGTATATTTCCCTTCTCTTTTCTCTCTTTGCTTCTTGGCTACCATGACATGAGCAGCTTTCCTTGTCCCACCCTAGCCCTTCCACCATGCTGTTTCTGCCTTGGCATCTGCCAACGATGGGTGGAAACTTCTGAAACTGTGAGCCAAAATAAACCTTTCCTTCCAGTTGGAGGTGTGGGTATTGTGTCTCAGTGATGGAAGAGTGACTAAGACAATGGATTCCTTTCCTTCTCCTACTGCTTCTGCCAACAGCACTATCTGTCAGCTCACATAATGCCTTTCCCACCATCATGGTATTCAGCAAAACATTTCTTCAAATTATTTCATGGTAAAAGAATTCTTGCCCAAGTAGTTAATGGGTCATACACATATTCCATTACTAAGAAGTGGCTGGACTAAAAAGAAGATAGACTGGTTTATTGCAGATAGCTTCCATTTGGGAGACTATACCATGTTTGTCTTACAGGAGATCATTATCTGGTATCTTCAACCCCATAGCCATAACATGGTGGCTCAATAATCGAGGACTGTTAATACTAAATCACATAGAGACATTGTATTTCCCATCCTCACAACAACACTGCTGTTTAGGGGAGGAATGGTTCTACTGGAGGCACAAAAACGGATCCACTGATAAAGCCCCCACCTGGCTGTTTGGTATATATTATGTCACTGAAGAAAAAAACAGAGAAAATACTAGTGGCTAAGGTGATTGAACTTCACTACCAAGGAATAATTAAAATTCTCCTGCACTTTACTGCTTCCCTTCTCTGTAATTCACTGTATCCATGAATATTACAATTTCTTTGAGTTCTGTGACTCCTGATGAGCCATCAAGCCCTAAGAGTGAGTTTGGAGATTTTTGACTCAGTCCTCCCATTCAGTGTTGATTAGATGTTGTGTAGTAAGCAAGCATCTATCCTTATTGCTATATAAGGGATTCTTTATATTTGATACATGAAGTATCATATGTGCTATAGTTTTTCTTTTCTGATGGCTTGTTTTGTAGATACTCATTATAAAATTATAGAAGATTCCCTTCTAGACATAGTCTATGTTACATCACAATTGAATGTTGAATTTTAACATTTTTTTTCTTCACCTGATGGAGAAACCTGAAGGTCTAGTTCCTTTGAGAGTTGTTTTGTTATTACGATAGTAATGTAGCAAAAAGTTTGCCCCAAATTCAATGACCTCAAATAACAGTTATTTTTAATTTAAAACTTTTGTAGGGATGCTTGAATGGCATTTCCAAACTCAGCTAGGCTTGACTCTTAATTGTGGAACTGGTTTATGTCTGATCCTGTGTCTCATTTTTCCAGCAGATCACACACAGCATAATTCCCTCTTGACACTGAAAGAAAAAGGACAAAAGTGCATTGTATACCATATATTTGTCATAGAAACTGGAAATATTTTACTCCTGTTCATATTTTATTGGCCAAAGTCATACATCCAGTATGGCATGGAAATAGATTCTACTTCTACTTCAAAAACCTACAAAGTCTATTGTCAAAAGTCATGGATATGAGGAAAGATAGAAATTGAGAACAATAACGTCATGAACCAAAAGGCTTTATACTATGTGTAGGGTTCACACTTTCCACTAACTCTTATGCCTGTGTCCTAGTCCAGAAAACAAGTAAATATTTCCAGAACAACCAAAACCATCTGTAAACATTTACTGCCATCATCTTTTAACCCTGAACTATGTATTTAATGAATATATTTTAATAATTATGATGCATTTTTAGGATTTTTGTGTTCTAATGAAGGAAATTTTCCACGTGGCCCACTATATTGGTAAACATAAATTTATACATTTTCTTCTCACAAAATGCAGAATCCTTAGTTTTCTTCATTCATTTGCAATATTTATTTTTTCTTACTAAACTATAGCTTTCATAGTTTGGTGTTAAGTATGGTAGACTTTTCTGTACTTCTCTCTTTTTCCTTTTCTTTTTTTTTTTTGTGGTGTCAAATCCAAGGGTGCCCTACCACTGAGCAACATCTCCAGTCTTTTTAATTTTTTTATTTTAAGACACAGTCTCATTAAATTGCCCAGATGAAACTCAAAGTTGCTAGCCTCCTAACAGCCTCCCTCGGTGCTGGAATTACAGGCATACTTTACTGCACCTGGTTTCTCTGACAATATTTTTAATGTATGCTCACTTAAATTATAGTTTACCTGAGTATGGAAATTAGGACTTTTTTTAATAGTACTTTACAGATGTCATTCATTCTATTCAAGTACCTAGTTTTGTATAAGAAAATCTGCTATCAGCAGATCAGCTATAAACTCCTCATAATCTAATCACATATCAAAAGTCCTGCCTATGATCAAATGATGCTTAGAGGGACATCTATGTATAAACTATTATAACAATGTTATCTGAAACTAGACTTAGATTAGTTATAAATATATATTAAAATGTACATTCTAACAGAAGAATCACAAAATATGCTTAATTAAAATTTGCTATCATTATTTGTATATAATAAGGTATTTTTCCTGTCTTCTTTATTTTAGGATGTTTTTCTTTTGTATTTTCTAGTTTAATAATAGTTGATAATTTTCCAAAATCAATGACAGATACAAAACTATAAGATCCAGAAAACTCAGAGAGCACTAGGAAAGATAAACATAAAAATATATACACCTAAGAAAATTATATTCACACTTCAAAAACCAAGGACAAATAAAATTTTGAAATAACTCAGATGAAAAAAATCACCCGACCTTTAGAGGAACAAACATAAGAATTACATCAGACTTTCCTTCTAAAATCATGCAAGCAAAGAAAAGAACAGAATGAAATATTTAATATGTTGAAAAGAATCACAAAACTAGAATACTGAATCTGGCAAAAATTTCCTTCAAAAGTGGAGACACAATATCAACTACCACAACTTAGAGAAGGAGAGGTTTATTTTGGCTCATTTCAGTCCATAGTCAGCTGGCTCCAAGGCAGGACAGCACGACATAAGGGCATGGCAGAGGAATAGCTGCTCACTTTGTTCCAGACAGGAAGCAGAGAGTGAAGGGAGGAGCCAGGGAGGGAGATAAACCCTTCCAGGCCACACCCCCAGCAACTTGCCTCTTCAGACCAGACCGCACCTCCTATCAGCAGATCAGCTATAACCCCCTGTAATCCAATCATGTATCAAAAGTCCTACCTATGATCACATGAGGCTTAGGGGAACATCTAGGTATAAAGCATAACAACAATATTATTTGAAACTAGGCTTAGATTAGTTATAAATATATATTAAAATTTACTTGCTAAAAGAAGAATCACAAAAATATGCTTAATTAAAAGCAGAAATTAGAAAGAAAAGAATAGAAAACAAACCCAAACAATGAACAAAAGGCAACAGCAAGTAGTAGAAAACAAATACAATGAATACAGTGGTTTAGCATTAATAATTATTAATAAGTATCAATCTTTAATAAGTATTAAATATTTACATTTACACTTTCACAGCAGGGAAACAATTTAGTATTTACACATGTGTGTCCTATTTATTTCATGCACCTAAAAAGAGTCTCAAAATACATGAAGCAAAAAATCATAGAACTGCAACAAGAAACATTTTAATTTGCACATCCATCCATCAGTAATTGACAAATATAGCAGACAGAAAATCAGTAAGAATATAGTTGAGCTGAATAATTTGATCCATCAGCTGGATCTAAATGACATTTACAGACTGCTTCATGTAACAAAAGTAGAGTACACATCCTTCTCAGTTCATATGGAATAGTCACCAAGACAGACTACATTCTGGATCTCAAAACATACTTTAATAAAATGAAATTAATAAGTGTAAATTTACATATTTTCTGTAAAAAGTATACATCTTAAAGCACACGCACTTCAATTTCAAGCATTTACAATATTTAACTTAATAATGAGTTATACTGAATTTAAAGGAAAAAAAGCAATTCATAGGGAAATATTGTATTTTATCTTGCATTTATTATAAAATTCATAAATTCTGTTATTAATACTCATAATTCTCAGAATAAAAATTATCCCAATAATTGGTTTTATAGGCCCACTATACACAGTTTCCAGTGAATGAAATGTGTATTTTTCTTATAGTCTCCAAGAAATAATGATTTTGGGGCAAGAAGGTAAGTTCTATTCCAAAAGACAGAACTACTATAGACTAGCTATATTATGTATTTTAAATTGCATTCAAATTCTAGTAAGATGGGGTCTCAGAGAGTTCCCAAGAACTCCAGCATAAGGGAAGCCAGGGGAATGGGGAAAAAAATAAGAACTAAGAGAGATTACGTAAAGGTGCAAATTCTTAATGATGAATGTCATTATATTGTATACCTATAATGTACCAATAAAATTAATAATAAAAAAAGAAATCATTCAATAACAAAATAAATCTGATATTTTAGTTTTTAATTCTCACTGGGCTCTGGTCCATCACTTCCTGCAGTCACTGAATCTTACAGCTGACATTATCAAGTTTGTCCTTATCCACCACTGCCTTCCCACCAATCATTCCTCAGGTACTGCCACTGCTTCCAAGACTCATGCCTCGGTCCCACCCTCCTCCAACTCAGTGAATCAGTAAGGCAGCAGTGAGATAGCACCATGGAGACCCCTACTCATGGCTTTCTATTCTTTCTCTCTTCACTGCTAGGGTCACAGGAAACCTTTTATTTCTACATCCAGCTTAAACATACTTTTTTTTTTTGTACTGGGGATTGAACTCAGGACCTTGTGCTTGCGAGGCAGGCATGGTGCCACTGAGCTAAATCCCCAGCCCCTAAAATATACCTATTTTTATGAGACCCTGAGTTCACACCCCAGTGCCACAAAAAATAAATAAAATAAAATATACTTATTTTATATTTCTGTTCAGATTATTCAGTAATTTCCAATTTCTTTTTCTCTCTTTCACTTCCTTGTGTGATTTGATGCTTTACATGGAGGGTTCATCTTTCTCTCAACTAAACATTTACTGGGTGGGTCTTTTTCACCCATGTAGAGCTCATGGCTTTGTGCAATATAATCGCGGTTCTGATGACCTGAGCCATCATAACAGAGAAATAAAAAATCTGGGTGTAGCTGGAGACAAACATGAATAAATCCAAAGCAAAAGTGTCTATCTTAGTCTACTCGATCTCTATAATAAAACACCTTAGATGGAGTAAGTTTTAAACGACCGAATTTATTGCTAATACTTCTGGAGGCTGGGAAGGCCATGATCAATCTGCCAGGGGATTCAATGTCTTGTGAAGATCAGTTCCTCATAGATGGCACCTTCTATGTGACCTCACTGGGCAGCAGAGGTGGTCTCCCCCAAGTCTCTTTTATAAGGGCCATGCTCTCATGACCTAATCTCCTCCCAAAGGCTCCACTTCTTAGCATTATTACAGTGAGTACTAAGTTCTAATGTTACGAATTTGGGAGGACACATATGTTCAGAAGACAGCAGTAGTACAAAGAATTTGTATAGAGAGATGAGATTCAAAAGAAGATAGAGAACAGCTGGTGTGAAACTTACAAGTTGATACATTGATGTAAATTTAAAGACAAGTTGGAGACAGGAAGTTTATGGCCTGAGCACACCTTTATGACAATTATTTTGTCAACTATGCAGGATAACAATTCTAGTAGGGAGAGCATAGCTTAGAAAGTCCAACAAGGGCATAATGTACATGGTCTAAATGAAATGTGATGAGTAAGTAGGCAGTTTGATAGCATGGATAAAGAAGAAGAGAAGCCAGAGCACACAGTGTCATTTCAACACATATTTTATGGGCTTCAACATTCCAGGGTCCCTACTGAGTGCTAAAAATACTATGATAAATAAAAGCAACCACAGCCTTTGTGCTCATAAAGCTACAAACAAAATGGACAGCATGAAGGAAGGCTTTCCTGAGAAACTCATTTATCTGAAGGATAAATCAGTTACCTAAGATGAAACCACTAGTTCTACTGGGAGAACATATGTGAAAAGGCTAATGTTCATCAGCTTAACTCTATAAAATTTGGCAACAGTAGTATCATTTACATCCCACTCTTCACCATTGACTAATTCAACTAATATTTATTGAACAGATTACTTTGTGAAGATCATAACTCAGGAAGTTAGGGATACAATGAAAAAAATCTGAAAATGTGGAAGAGAGAGAAAAGTTAGCTGACCCTTTCAACACATTGTGTCAAGTGCTGTGTAGATCCAAGAAAGAAGGAATATTAACAATAACAGAATCTCCAATTATAAAATAATGACTATTACTACCAAATTATTAAGAGTAGTCCTCACAGTAGATTTTTAAATTACAATTACCTGAGATTCAAGAAAATGCAGTTGTAGGAACGGAAAAAATGACAGAACATTATATGTTGATTCCTTATAAGAGGCCTGTACCACAGTCAGTGCATGGACACTGTCACACAGCAAAAAGAAGTCCAGGTAGGGTTCAAAGTGTCAGCTCTTTGTTTCATTTTTGTGACCAACTCCTACTGCCTTAATTTCAAATACAGAATTAAATCACATAAATAAACCCTTTCATAAACAGTAGAAGAAAAGATGAGGGGGAACTAAAAATTATTTTAAATTTGATGGTACCCAAGGCACTAAATTCAGGCTTCTTATCTTTTGAGAGAAACAACTGTTTTGCCATCAGTAACCCTTGTCACAGTGAGTGGCCATACTGAATAACCACCATTCTTGTGAATGAGTGGAGGCCAGAGGAAGGAAACTGTTTCCTGCACCTATCCTGCTGAGCAGCCACAGAACTCAGAAGAGAATTTGTGCATCTTTATAACACTTATATGGATACTTCTCTTCATCAAAAATGAATATATAATGTCTCATAATCTACTTACTTGTCACCAATACCTTTAAGATGCCAACTGTGGACTCCTTAAGAAAGTGTGGTGCTCATGGAATTCTGCCAAAACCTAACAGTTGTCTAAAGCACTTGGCTGAAAAAAAGGAATAATCTGAGTAATTTTGTCCAGCATGAAAGGTCATACAACTTGATCCATTTAATTTGACTAATAGTTCTGTTGCCAAAATGCTGCTACTGAAGATTAATTAATATCAACTGAGCATCCAAGAATATCTGGCATCTGACCAAAATTGCTTTTCTCAATCTTTACACTCTGAAAATCGTTGTGGAGATTAAGCTAGCAGAGCCAACAATGCATGCCTCCCTGGCCACGACTGAATGAAAGCAGGCTGATGTGTTTTAGGGGTAAGCCTTCTCTACTTTCATGCAGAAAAAGATCAGTTTTGTAGGCATTTATTTACGACTAGTTTGTCTTTTCCATTCAGAGAAAAATAAAATAACTAAAATATTTTAAATTCTAACCACATGTCAGGGTCTGATGAACACATTTTACATGTTTAATCAGTTAGTCTTCATAATATCCCTGCAAAGAATTATTATCCTCATTACAGAAAAGGAAACTAATGCTTTAAACATTGCCCACAGTCATGTAACGCACAATTCTCCACCTCCAGTGCCAGTGTATACATGTCTTGGACCTAAGTGATTTATTTGTTCCTTGCTGTGGAAAACTTTGCATAATACTTAAAACATTGCCAATTACTGGAGTCCACCTCCAATCCTGTTAACTAACTCCAAACATTTACTAAAGATATTTGTACCATTATCATTATTTCAGTTGTGTACTACATTATAAATTCCTTGAGAGTGATAATTTTGTTTTATTCTTACACATTAATCAATGTAACAAACACATGAGTTCACTTAATTAAATTAAACCTATCCACATAATATAAGTGTATATAATAAATCCTAAAACCTTAAGATATTTCCTAATTCTTAAATTTTTGATTCTTTATTTACAAAGAAAACAAGATTCGAAGCCAAAAACTCACTTCAACTCTGCCAGTTGATTACAGCAATTGTACAATTCTGAGCATGATTTGAAATTGGGTTACAAATTGTATATCTATGAGGAAAAATTTATTATCCATAAGATCATTTTCTCATAAAATATATTGATCAAAATTTGTGTGCAGCTTACTGTTAAGAATTTGCACAAGATTCACTAAAGCAATTTCTTCAGATAAGAGAACACTGCTGGCTTCAAGGTTTTATGGTTATTATTACAGTAACTTCAGAAAGGTAGCCAAACATCCATAGATTTCCCTGAACCATGTTAAACATATTTTGGCTTTTAAAATATTGTGTGTCAGCAGTGGGAGAAGGCAATAGACCATATCACGTGCTGCAGTAGATATAGCTACAATGTTGCCAAAATAAATTCAATTTTAGACTACATGTTTTCCCAATTTTTTTTCAAGATGATATTCTCATAACTTGTTTTCAGTTAGCATCAGTCATATCATATTATTTCATTTAACATGGATAGATCCTATTAATTGGGCAATCATTCTGTGCTAAGCACTTTATATACATTTTCTTATTGAATAGTTACAAAATCCCTTTGGATATTATTATACCCATTTTTACAGATATTTAGACCCCAGTTTAAAAGGAAGTTAGTTTAATTTTCTAGTTTCAAACAACAAATAATCCTCTTTGCTTTACTAAATGATATTTGAGGGGTTTTTTAAAGATACTAGTTACCAATTAGTCTATAATACTTTGCTACAAAGTTTTTATACTTTGGTTTTTATGAAAGAATTAGTGGAAAAAGGACTTTGACTTGAAATGTTTTATCTGGGGTGGAAAAAAAAACCTACTTATTCAGTCACTGAAGTGTGTATATATATATATATATATATATTGGACAATATTCACATGTTTGGTTCTATTTGTCATCATTTGTCATCTATGTGTACCCCAAAGTGGAAACTATAGACATGGAAACTATGTGTCACATGCTTGTGTGTCTTCTTTCCTTGAAATAGCTGACAAAGACCACTGAACCTCCTACTGCACCTATATCCAGCAGAATAACCCTATTATCCATGTAAGATTTTGTTGTGATTTGTTTTGTTTTGTGTGTTTTGGTTTGTTTGTGGTACTAGGGTTTTGTTTTGTTTGCGGTACTAGGAATTGAATCCAGGGCCTTCACATTGAGCTACATGTCCCTACCACCACCAGTCTCACCCTTTTTTTTTTTTTTTGGAGAAAGAGAGGGCCTCATTTAGTCACTAGGTTGCTCAGGCTGAGTTCAAATGTGCAACCCTCTTGCCTCATACTCCCAGAGTTCTGGGAGTATGGACATGCACCCTCACCCTTGGGTTCATTAATCTTCTTGCTCTTTGCTTGCTAGCAGCCCTGATATATTCCTCCGACCTCATACACACCTTCAAGGGCAATCTTGGTGAAGAAAAATTTCGCTGAGAGGTAATCTGACAGAGAAAATAGCGCAGTTTTGTACTTCTGTCTGGTAAAATTACCTAAGGTGCTTTTAAAAATGTAGATGCTGGGGCCAGAGATTTAGCTCAGTGGTTCCAGCACCTCCCTCGAAAGCGCAAGGTCCCGAGTTTGATCCCTGGTACCAAGAAAAAGAAAAAAAAATGTAGATCCAGACTCCCATCACTTGGCAATGTAATTGTGTTTGCTAAGACCCAGGAACCTGCATTTCACAAGCATTTCCTAAGAGATTGCAATGGATGCCATTTTAAGAAAGACTACATTTTGAGAAAAACAGAAGAGGTTTCTCTAGATGTATTAATAAGGTCCCGGAGATTAGAGCCAACTATTTCCCATCTAGGCTCTTCGAAGTGCACCACTTCAGCAAAATCTACTGAAGCAATGGAGCGATTCATCAAGCATAGATGGCATAGAGGCATAGAGGCATAGAGGAGCTGCCTCCAAGGAGAAGTATTGGTTATAATGAGGATAACCAGAGAAAGACTGAATGAGAAAATTTAGTGGTTGGTTGGAGAATACCAAACCGTATATCTGGGAGGCTGAGATCCTGCTATCTCTGTAAACATAGACCCCAGGTATCAGTGACTGCCTCAATCATTCAAATAATTACATTCTTCTTTCCAAATATTTTTAGTATTTGGCATTTACATGTATAGTTTATGATACAGATTGTGTCAGAGCAAAATAATAACCTTGCTTGATAAAACAGGTCAGGATGATTCAAATACAAGGCTTTTTATAACTGTTTTCAATCCTACTCTAAATAGAAATTTTTTCCCTTCAGTTTGTATATTTTCATGTGCTGAATCTGTCTTCCTGCTTTGCAAGTAACTATAGCTTGGCCTTGCAAGTATAATGGGGAATGGAACAAGAATAAAAATAGAAATGTCAGAGCTGCCTAAGTGTGAGCCTAGATCACACAGGACATTTTGGTAGATGCCAAAAGACTTCTCTGGGGACAGAATTGCCAAGCTCTGCATCCTCTTACTCTACAAAGCTTGTAACTGTTTTACCCTGAGCCAGTGAGTAGCGCTGTACTGGGAAGGAGCCATTAAGGAGGAAGCACCTGACTTAAAGCAGGAAAATTAAGTGTCAGGCAAGGAGCAAAGAAAGGAGATCCCAGTTTTAACTGGTTTTTCACATAAGTCCTCAGCAGTATGAGGTTTGGAAGATTTTAGGTAGGAAACAACATAAAGAAAAATGGACTTATGCTTGCTTTCTATGCAATTTTTTTGTTTGTTTTCTCAAAGTACCCTTATGCAGTGAGTCATTTACAGGCAAGTCTAGAATGAATCCTATGAAGCCATTTGCACTAGTATGTGCCTGAGTGTTCCATCCCTGGTTATCTTTTGAGAGTTCAAACACAAGGCTGACTCTTTGACCTTACAGCTGTGTACTTTTCCTATGGGCAGTGCTGCTTCTTCATCCAGTCTTCCAAGATCCACCACTTTCTACTTGCTTTTCCTACCATTTTTAAGTATTCTGCTCCAAGTCCTTTGAGATGTGCATTCTAGATGAACAAGAAATAAATACCCTTTCAAGCATCCACTGTTCTACTCCTCAGACCAATTTTCATCTCATTTCTGCATTTGCTGGAGTATCTCAAGATCTGTGTCAACATCTTTTCCAAAGCCCTTCCTTAAATCCCCTTCTGTTATCCCCCATGGCTCTTAGTTTAGATAATTACAGTTGGCTTATGCATAAATGTCTCTGGCTTTCCCACCAGAGTGCAAATGGGGAGTATTCTTTTCTTATTTTTTTTCCTGTGATGTTATAATACTTGGCAGCATACCATGCACATGATAGGAACATCATATATTTTTTTCAATGAATGTCTTCTAAGAACATGTTTTCAAAATATTTTTAGTTTAAAATCCATTAACTATGCTATTAAGATGTTTTTGTGGTCTTTATAATTATAAACAAATATATTTCATTGTAATGAGAGTTTAATATACAGACAGCCCCCCAAAAGTTAAAAGACCTCACAATTCCAGTTCCCTGAGATAACCACTATTAATATGTCAGGGTGTGTTCTTCTTGATGCTTTTATGCCTATGTATGTATATTATAAAAATATTTTGAATGTGCTCTAATTAGCCAATTATAGATAAGACTGACTCTGTCTAACAGGATTAAATCAGGCCTCCTTGGAATGTTCTTTCTTAATTTATCCTTTCAAGCAGTAGTAAGTTGGTAAATACATTGGGCAGCAACACATGGGTGTTGGACGGTTGGACTGTTAAAGATGCTTCCTTCCTTATAATTACTTGTTTATAATTATATTTATTGGACAAACAGATGAGTATCAGCTATGACCTAAAATTGTGTGTTCCAATAAACTCAGACACAAACAGAAATTCACATGTTGAAGTACTAGTGCTCAATAACTCAGAAAGTCATTGTATTTGGAAGTATTTAAAAAGGTAATCAAGGTTAAATGAGGTCATGGATGGCCCTTGGTCCAATGTCACTCATGTGACCAGGTCTTTAAAATAAAGATGGTGTGTGTGTCTATATGTCCCCTCTCCATATCCATGGGCTCTGTATGTGTGGATTCAACCAATCATGGAGGGAAAGTATTCAGAAAAATATTGTTTGTACTGAACACATACAGACACTTTTTTATTATTCTTTAAGTAATAAAAATAATTATTTATATCACATTTAGATTGTACTAGATATTGTAAGAAATCTAGATATCGTTTAAAGCATATGGGAGGATATGTGCAGGTTGCATACACATGCAATATACAAATATTATGTCATTTTATATAAAGGATTTGAGCATTCAAGGATTTTGGTAACTTGGGGTTGTCCTGGAGCCAATCCCCCAAAAGTACCAAGAGAGAACATATGACATACAAATTCATATGTCATTGTATTTGTTCTGTTTCTCTGGAGTCCATGACTAATACAAC
The DNA here is from genome assembly GCF_000247695.1 of Heterocephalus glaber. Next base: position 8,694,233 of record NW_004624810.1, on the reverse strand, counting down.
CCTTTTAATTCTTAGATTCTTTAACTACAAAATAGTAATACCATGGTGTTAGCTACCTCATAGTACACAGTGGTGCTTGAAAGGTCCTTAGCACAGTGCCTAAAGTTCAGTTAACACTGTTCATCACTATACATACTGCAATGGATGAGTGATCCATTTAAATTTTTCCAAAAATTTCTTTCCTATATTCCTGATCATAATCATTTTTCAGTTATTGATATATAGATTTTTTCCCAAAGAATGGTGCCATGTACAATAGGATCTAAATAGGATAAAATAGGTGCTAAAATAGGATCTTTGTTTAAGTCAGGCCTAATGCATGCTTTTTGAAAAATACACAAAGAAGCAGATATTTTTAAACTGCAAGCATTTCAAAGAACAATCAAAGGGTTATTTCAGTCCCTTTATTCTCTACATAGAATAATATTAAACAGCATATATATATTTTTATGTTGATTTTGTCCTGAAATTTCTTTCATTTTTTAATATGTTCAACATGAGTGGATCCCAAAATGATTCCTTTTACAATGTATAGGATTTTTTTACACCTTAAAAGTTCTCTTTGGAAATGTGATTGATAGCAAAGACATGTCACTTGAAGCATCATTAAACCACAAGCCTGCAGACATTTTCAGCAATGCTTCCTCAATGGAAATCGGCCAGCCTTTCAAAATGGTAATGCTTGTTTTTACAATGATGCAAAATTTATATCTCTGAGAAACATGCACTGAAATCTTCTATGAATTACTTGAGAATTACAGAAGTTTATTTTCTTTTCCCAACAAAGAGAGAACATAAATTCATTGTCTTAAGAAGGCTTCAAATCTCGAAAATGAAATTTAGCCAAGGTCTCCTAGAACAACTGTAAACTTCAAACATACTGATTTGAGCAGACTGATGTTATTAATTTCAGGGGATATCTAATTTAATAGGTAAGACATTATGTATATTTATTTGCACTTACTTAATTCTAATGAGCTTGATCCTTATCAATTCACTAACTATATAATTTTAACATAATTATCTGTTTTCTTATAAAGTATTAGGATCTTTTTGGTGGTGTATAATGTTATATGTTCTGTAAAATACCATTTGTAGGTTCAGAGAAGTGTAGAAATGCTCTGAGCACACATTACAATGATGTAGTATCATAGGGAAATGACATAGCCACTAAGAGCCTTAACTTTCTTGTCTGTGCAAGAAAAAGCAACAACTAAATGAAGTGATCACAGAGTACCTTATTAAAGATTATTTATTTGAAAAGAACAGAGCTCAAAATAGCTCAGGTAGAAAGGTGAGATTGTATTACAGTGTATTAAAACTAAGAGCTGGCTCTCCACCACTCAACTTTGCTAGTCTGTGCTTCTGTTTGTGTTCTGTTTTTACTGTACGCAACCTCTCAATACGTATCAGCAGAGAACTCCTTTGATGGCTTACAGCTGATGAGCAAAAGTTTACAGTTCAAAAAGAAAAGAGATCCTATTTTCCCTTAGTGTCCTTATACCATGGGAGAAAGTCTCCCAGAACTACGTGCCCATCCTTAGACCAAAGGGCCAGAGACATTGTGAATGACAGTTCCACCAGAGTCCATCATGGATGTTAATCACAGACTTACATGGGGAATGAAGGGCAGAACCACAGAGAAACTGGGAAATTAGCAGGCAGCTTTCTCTAATAGTTTGTCTCAAAGCCAGTGTGCTCTCATATCTGCTTCTCTTTGAGCATCTGCTCCTTTGTCCTTTCTGCAGTGTGCCTTTTCTTGAAAACCACTTGTTTCTGCCTCTCAATGACCTTGGCTTCCGTGTGTTGTGTCTCTAACTCCCCCAATGCCCACATTTGCTCATACAATACAAATTGCCATTCAGCTTCCCCACTGCCCTTAACTCCCTCAGCCTGTGTACCAATTTCAAATTTCCAAGAGTACTAATCTTATTGACTGAAGTTGGGTCAGGGGCCTGATTAAGTAATTTTGCCTCCCCAGTACTATAAGTAGGTAAGGTAGTCTAGAAAGGAAAGGCATTGCCTATTTACTGCACACCTCCCATTCTTTTTCACTAAGATACACACACACACACACACACACACACACATACACACACACACACAGCCCTCTTTCAGATCTCTACCACCACAAGTTCTCTCCTGCCTCAAGGCTTTCCCCATGGTGCAGTTTCTAGAAAACTCTTCTAAAAATTTTTGTGATGTATTTCAATGTATCCTTCAAATTTTAGTTTAAATACAGTGAACCCTTGACTTAAGAACTCGATCTGTTCCCTAGGGCTGGTTTTAACTCAAATTGGTTGTAAGTCAATACAGCTGAGATCTGTTTACCTGGGTACACACTATAGATAACAAGAGGAAGATGGATCTTCCATTAACCTAATTAACCCAAATTGTTCCACTCTATCACTTTCTCAGACAGGCTGTACTTCCTTGTATTATTTAGAAGATACCTCCTGGAATTCTGTAACATTGTGTGTGTGTGTGTGTGTGTGTGTGTGTATGTGTGTGAAAGCTGTATACTGCCTTTCCATTTCTCAGTGGCCTCCAAACTTACATACAAAAGACAGACACATTTTGTTTCCTTAAAATTTTACTTTATTCATTTTACCCTTTGTTTCTCCAATGAGAGAAATTTTCCTTATTTTCTTAAGGTTGGGTGTGTGTTCTGAGGGAGTGTGGTGTGACAGGGAGGCATAGGGTGAGGGGATCTGATGGCCCCTGGTCTCACCATCTCTCCACCTTGGGGTCTAGCAGGGTGAGCTTGTTCTCATCTGATCTTTAATCATCCATCCATTTCACTGCTGCATCCTCCCTAATTTCCATTTACAAATTGCCTAATATGGTATCTTCAAAATTAAAGCTTTCTAAATGAGAAAAGAAGAAAACCATCAAGTATAAAATGAAAATTATTCTCTTTGTTTGAATAGCTGAGAATTGATGCCACTGGAAAGGATGCGGGGAGGAGTCATGTAGTACAAGGGGTTATGTGTTGGTCCATGGATTGCATTTAAAGCACAGTAAGCCTGACAATTTTCAGAAAAGCAAATGAAAAAAAATATGAAGTACTGTCAGAACATAGTAGAAAGCTGTCATTTGTAACAAAGCCTTCAAACATCTACTGCTCTTTAATGAACTTTCATATAATCTGAATTTCTTTTCCAGTCAATGAGCTGTTTAAATAAATTATATTTGCCTGCCTTGTACAACATTATTTCTGTCAGCAAGTTGTTGTAATTAATTTGTTTTAATTAGAGAGGTTAATAGACTATCATTTATTCTGCTTTTCAAACAATTCTCAACTTATTTGTATTGACAGTACTTTTAGGGTTTTTCCAAAGCTGGTTCCTATTATGACAAAATTTTAAGATCTTCCTTTATTTTTAGACTGCATTTAGATTGCATATTTAAATACCTCTAGTAAAGGGTATGTGAAAGCTCAGATATTGAAAGAGATTATATTTTTATTGTATCTTTTTTTACAAACAATATGACTAATTTTTAAAGTTTTGACATTGTTAGGAATACATACTCTTTCAGTTTTGGAAGTTAATTTCCTTGTATCCAATTCTCTTTAAGCAATGTTCACAATCTAAATAATAATACTATTTAAAATAATACAATTTGATTTTCTAACTAGATTACATCATCATTTCTTACCCCTCTTGGAAATCTAATGCAAATGGTTCACAGTGAATCAAAATATTAAGTCCTTCATAATCAGTGTTTGTACCAAAATGCTATGCAGAACTCAAAGCCAGGCTGGCCTCATAGAGTAACTATCTTCCTGATGAGAAAATTCATTCTTACGATTTCAAGAAAATATATTATTTCAGTATTCTGCAAAGTCAAGAAGGAAGAAAATGAAATTTTCTCAACCCAGGGGTTGACTCTTATTAAACTTCTGGAGACCAAGCAGTTAATAAGGTGATAAAGGCAACATTATATTAAAAGTCTCTATAAGAGCACCCACTGTGTTAAAATCTCCTTCCCAGACCATAACACCAGGGTACAAATTTCAGCACAGAGGCAGTAAAGCAACAAAATTAGAGGTGCAGACTCCAGGATCTGATTGTTTTGAATCACATCCTGTACTCTGGACTTAGTGTCTAGCAGAATTAGCAGATTAACTAAACTCTCTACCTTGGTAGTTCTATCAACCATAAAATGAAAATAATAAGATAGTACCTTCCTCGTGCAATTGTGAGGATATAATAAGTTAACTCATAAGACTTTGTGGAGGAGGCAGTAAGAAGTAATTGAACATTAGTATGGCTATAACGATGCTAATAGCCAAATGGTACCATTTAGTAATGAATCATCCTTCATTTTATTTTGGTTCTGCTCTGTGGTTCTCCTGATTGCTGATCCCCCAAACCCTCCTACTTCTTCTGGTTCCTCCTTTACAGAGTGAAATTAATAACTATGGGCTAACCTGTGTTAAAATTCATGACACTTTAAATACTTATATTTTCCTAATTATAGAAGAATAATAGGTACTTGTTGCAGAAAATTAGAAAATACAAGGAGAAAACTAAAATTATGTTTTATATTTGTCTTCCAAGTAGTCTTGCTGGACATATAGATGTATGTTGATTAAATTTGCATCTTGATTGTATATTTAAATCTTAATGATGAGCATTTCTCTAAATTGTTGAATTTTAAGATTAATATTAATAGCTACATATTATCACAGATTCCAATTAATTCAATAATATCCCACAGTTGAATATTTAGATTACTATTTATTTTGGCTTACTATAAATCACAATATAAAGGAAAGAATGGAAAGGAAAAATTATGAGAAAAGAAAAAAAATGGAAACGAAGTATGTAAATACAGAAGGGTTTAGGGGTAAAGGGTGCACAGGTAATGGGGAAAAAATAAGAACCAAGATACATCATGTACAGGAACAAGCACCCAAAGATAAATGTAAATGTATTGTATACCTAAAATGTACCGATAAAAGAATTTAGGAAAAAATTCATAATATAAAAAAGCTCTTTGTGTTTAAATATTCATCCATATTTCATTTAATTTGGCTATATTTCCAGCAATAAAATGTTTACATTAGGTATCTCTTTACTGAATCCCTTTCTAGAAGTTTTACATGTATTTTTACTACTCTTGTAAAGAATTATTTGATTAAATGAAGTTGAATAGTTTTTCAAGTATTTATTTATACTCTAAATTCCTTATACCTAAATTGTTTAAGTTGTTTGCCTAATTTTCTATAGAAATTTTTCTACTGTCCTTTGCCTAACCTGCACCATTGTTAGTGTTTTCCTTATTGAATTGTAAGTGGAGAAATACATCTTCTCTGTCCTTCTGGCTCCTTCTGCATGAACACAACACATCTGACTATCACTTCTGCCAGGCTTTCTGACTGCCACAGTCCTTCTACCCCTAGGGATGAGGAATTCTGACTGGTGAGTCTGGGATGAAGAGATGGGCAAGTGCAGCTTAGTCATCTCTCCAGTGTTTTCACCTTCGCATCAAATATTCACATACCTATTACAGTCCTTTCTCTGTAACAGAGCTTTTTGTCTACTATAGCCATGAAAACTGTGGGAAAGTTCCACTTGCTTCTCAAGCCAGCCCCCATCCTCCTGTGACCCTGGCACTCAGCAGATGGACGAATTTGGAATACTCCAGATTTCAATCCAGATATCCCAATGTCACTTTTGACCAAGAGAATAGGAGAAGAAACTTGGAAACTAATCCTGATCAGAAGCTTTAAGAACCACTAAATGTTTCCACATACATAATCCTTCTCTGATTGTAAGACTGGCATGTCTGTATTAGTTTCTTAAAGTCACCATAACAAGGTATCACAACCCCATGGATTATGCAACAGAAATCTCTGTCTCACAGTTCTGGAGGTTGGAAGTCCAAAATGGAGGCATTGACAAAATTGGCTCCTTCTAAGGTCTGCAAGGGAAGAATGTGTTCAGTCCTCTCTCCTTGGCTGTACATGGTTGTTGTATTGGTTATGGTTCTCTAGAGAAACAGAATCAATAGAAAATATATGTATAGTTATACAAGGGTTTTTATTTGGTATGCCTACATCATCAGAGTTGGGAGAGTCCACAATGGCCATCTGCACGCTGAAGAGCCAGAGGACCAGTATCTGGTCAGTCTAAGAGGAAGGAAGCCACAGAAAGGGAAGAAAGGGATCAAGGATGCAGCACCTGTCCAAGATCAAAGGCCTGGAAGCTGACAGGAGAGTTGCTGGTATGAATCTGTGTTGGAAGGGTGAAGAAAGTAGAGACCTGCCGACCAATGTCCAAAGGTTACAGCACTAAAAGGTACACCTACTCAAGCAGACTGGAGCTCTTCAAAAATGTACCTACTTTCTTCTTTTACAATCCTTTTGGTCCCCCCTCCAAGTTTCCTGTCCTCCATGTCAGTCCTCCCTGGAAACACCCCACAGACACACCTGAAACTGTGCTTTACTAATCTGTCAGCCATTTCTTAATCCAATCAAATTGGCATAGAATAATTAACAGGCACAGGCATTTTATCTGGGTTTCTTCACATTATCTTCCTTCTATGTGTATTTGTCTCCATAACCAGATTTCCTTTTTTACATAGACAACAGTCCTATGCAATTATGCGCACTCTAATGAACTCTTATTACCTAATTGCATCTGTAATGATTCTATTTCAAAGTAAGGTCACATTCTGAGAGATTAGGACTGCATCATATGAATTGGGAGAGGGTCATAATGCAACCCATAACAAGTCCTAAGTCACAATTATTTTTCATCTTGAATAAAAGAATGAAGAAGATACATGGACCAGAGCCCTTAGGACCTTAAAGATCCATAGTTAACATGTAATATTAGCCATAAATAAATCTTGATGGCTATAGGTTACCAAGAATTCAGGGATAGTTTGTTATCATTGCCTTACCTAGTAAAAGATGATTAATACAGGATCAAATATGCATTTATTCACTGTAGTTCTCTTGGTTTTAGGTAATATAGTATTAACTACAACATAAGTTCCAGTCTTAAACTCTAGTACTTGTGAATGTAACCCATATTCAGAAATAGGGTTTCTGTAGATGTTAAGATAAATTCATATTGGATTTTTGTGGACCCTAAATCTAATAACAAATGCCCTCATATGAAAAGAAGAGGATGTGTTGAGATATACACACAATAAAGGAGGTCAGGTGAAGACATGTGGAGATTGGAGCAACACTTCAACAAGCCAAGCACCAAGGTTTGCCAGGAGCTACCAGAAGTTAGGCAGATACAATGTCATATTCTTCCCCAGAAACTCTGGAGGGAGACTAGCCTTGCCAACACCATGATTTTAGATTTCTATCCTCCAGAATTAGAAAAAAGAAAAATTTATATTGTCCTAAGTCACTTATTTTGTACTGTTTCACTATTGGAGCCCTAGAAAAACAATACAGGTACTATCAATCCCTGTTTTCACTGTAACATTTTGTACTTTGTGTCATGAATGCTAGCAATTCTCAATTCAGTTCCCTCATCTTTAGAGTTAGTAAAATGGCCTTAAGATACACCATTAAATTTTCTGAATGTGTCTTGGTGCTTTACTTTACTTTTTCTGGGTGCATTCATTGATATTTCAATGGAAGGTTTAAAATATGCTCCAGGTGTTCCTAAAACTAATACTCTATAAATTTCAAATCTAATACATTTAATTATTTAACAAAATTTTTATTGAAAATTTAATCTTCCAGGCCAACCAAGGAGATGTAAAGTCTGCAGTGCATAGAAAGACTAGATTGAAAGTATAGCAGCTTGAAAGGGGTTGTACTCTAAATGACGATCCTGTAAAATGAATAATAAAATTATTACCTCCATTCTCATGTCCTAAGAATATCAAAGATAAAGGCCAGAAATGTGTAGGCAGTTGGAGTTTCTTATAGCTGACCACTTCAGATTGTAAGACTCAGGTTTTTAAACAGTTCCTTAAGGTTAAGGAAGAAATATGTAAAAAGATGTTAGTCTTATTATGTCATTTTAAACTACATACTACAAGTATAAATGATATCAGTCAACTCTCTGAAAGATAGAGAAAATATTACCTCACATAATTTACTTTTCCTTCCTCCTAGATGTGGGATACATAACTATTTTTATTTTGTCAAGCAATCCCATAACAAGTCTTAATTTAAATATAAATGCATTCAGTATTACGCAGACACTGTGAAATATTCTTGCCCTCTCCTACTCCAAAGAAATTCAATTTGTTTTAATTTCTAGGCTTTTCTCATGATCATGTGCTTCAGGATAAGTCTGATGCCAGAGGGTGAATATTAATTAGTCATCCATGATCTCATTCTCCTCACCAATCATTGTATAATACTGTAGGCATGTGATATAATTCTGGCCAGTGAGACACGAGGGTAAATTTGTTGGAGGGTTTCCAGGAAATATTACCTAATTTTTTTAAAGGGAACACATGGAAACAGTCTATTCATTTTCTGAATATTATTATATTCGGCTGTGATGCCTGGATTGTGGCAGCCACTTTAAAGACTAAGAATAAATCTGATATTTTGGTGGTAGAAGATGAGGAGAATTCAGAGAAACTGAGTCCAGGATGTTCTCGCTGGGTTCCTAAATTAGAGAATAAGGAGATACATTGTTTCTGGAACTTGCTGTTATGTAAAGTAATATATATTGTTGTTTAAGTCATTCAGGGATGAGTTTTGTTTTTTAATCCAATATTATCCTCAAAGTTATCTCAATAGGCATACATATTCACCAGTGCTCCTTTTTAATATATCACCTTATTAAAGTGAATGTATGTGTGTGCATTTAATCTAGTTCTGGGGTGACTTGCAGGCAACTGTATCTAGAGGGAAAGTTATATTAATTACTAATATAACTGAATCATATATTAATAAATTTGCATGCATATATTGATAAATTTATGAACACACGCATGCATGTACTTATCTAGTCAGGCACTGTTGTAAATGCTACTGCATAGCTGTGAAGTAAACAGATAAAATCTCTATGGCCCTATGAATTTATAATTGGACTATAGGAGAAGGGTGGCAATAAAAATAAATGATAACATTATGTGGCATACAAAAAGGTGTTTATTGCTATGACCAAAAAAAAAGCAGAAGAGGAGGTAGGAAGAACCATGGGCAAAGGATGGGGTACAGGTGCAATTTTTTTTTCTTAAATTTTTTTATTGGTACATTTTAGGTATGCAATACGTTTACATTTATCATTGGGTGCTTGGTTACAGGTGCAGCTTTTAAGAGAGTGGTTGGGGAAGACCCTACCTATTGCTCTGTGGAATTCTCATCAGCACATTCCAATTAATCATTTGGCTAGCCTGTAGGTTAACAACTTAACCATTTTGATGCCCCGTACATTAACAGCTTAACCTATAGAAATGAAGCTGCATCAGACAAAATTTGTTCATTCAACTTTCATATTATAAAGATTCTTTAATATAAGAAGTTGGGTCCATGGCATCCTCCTTTGAAGACAACTCTAGATAACGTGTTTCATTCACTTTCCGTAAACGTTAATTAAATTATGCAATTATAATAAATACAACTGATTTAAACCAGTTTGGTAAAAACAAACTAGCAGACAAACAAAACATTTGCAAACAAATCAAAAAAGTAGGACTCTCAGTGGTCCGACCAGGAGGAGGGCGGTGCGGTCTCAGCGGCCCTCCGGAGACTTCCACCCAGGTCAGTTCTCTCTCCCTGGGCCTCTCCTCTCCTGCCCTCATGTGTCCTCGCCTCCTAGGCCTCTCGTATCCGATACCATGGGGCGAGGTGAGAGGGTGAGGGAGGGGAGGTCCAGGGAGGGTGATCATGCCGAGGAGCCGCAGTCTCTAGCAAGATGATAGAAGTGCTGACGACGGACTCCCTGAAACAGCTACACCAGCTGAATACCCTTTTGGAACAGGAGGCTAGATGTCCCCCAAAGGTCTGAGGCTTGAGACTAATTGAATCTGCACATGATAATGGCCTTAGAATAACTGCAAGACTGAGGGACTTTGAAGTGAAAGATCTTCTCAGTCTAACTCAGTTCTTTGGCTTTGATAGGGAAACATTTTCTCTAGCTGTGAATTTACTGGACAGATTCCTGTCTAAAATGAAGGTACAGCCCAAGCACCTTGGGTGTGTTGGACTCAGCTGCTTTTATTTGGCTGTAAAGTCAATAGAAGAGGAAAGAAATGTCCCATTGGCAACTGACTTGATCCGAATAAGCCAGTATCGGTTCACGGTTTCAGATCTGATGCGAATGGAAAAGATTATATTGGAGAAGGTGTGCTGGAAAGTCAAAGCTACCACTGCCTTTCAATTTCTACAACTCTATTATTCACTCATTCAGGACAGCTTCCCATTTGAAAGGAAAAATAGCCCAAATTTTGAAAGACTAGAAGCTCAGCTTAAGGAATGTCACTGCAGGATCCTATTTTCTAAAGCAAAGCCCTCTGTGTTGGCCTTATCTATCATTGCATTGGAGATACAAGCACAGAAGTATGTAGAGTTAAGGAAGGAGTAGAATGTCTTCAGAAACATTCCAAGATAAATGGCAGAGATCTGACCTTCTGCCAAGAGCTTGTACCCAAGTGTTTAACTGAATATTCATCAAACAAGTGTTCCAAACCAAATGTTCAGAAGTTGAAGTGGATTGTTTCTGGAAGTACTGCATGGCAACTGAATCATAGTTACTATAGAATAACTCACCTTCCAACAGTTCCTGAAATGGTTGCTTAATTGGTAATTTTGGTTGTTATTCTCTGTATAAAGAAAATTATATAATTTTCTTCTACAATTGAAGTATTGAAATACTATCTTCAAAATAAACCAGCTGGACTTGGAATAGCAAAAGGGAAAACCTGATATCACCAATCTAGTCAGCTAATATTTGAAGACATTTGCTATATATAAGGTACAATACCCTAAGGGCCAGGCATGGCCATGCATGCCTGTAATTCTAGCACTTGAGAGGCTGAGTCAGGAGGATCATCACATGAGTTTGAGGCCAGCCTGGGTTACATACTGAGTTCAAGCTCAGCCTAAATTACATGGCGAGACCCTGTCTCAAAAAAACTTAAAAAAAAAAAAAAAACCCTTAGGAATTTCCAATCTCTGATATATATGTTAACCATTTCATTAAATTAGCAGCTTAGAAAACAACGTCCTCTTTAATAATCTGAATTTTTAAGGTAGTGCTGAAGCAATGCTTTTTTATATTTATTTATTTATTTGTTTATTTATTTATTTATTTTGGTACCGGGGATCGAACTTAGGTCCTTGTGCTTGCGCAGCAGGCGGCGAAACCACTGAGCTAAATCCCCGGTCCAGTAATGTTTTTTAAATTGCACATTTTGCTAAATGTACCCCTAAGCTCTAGCTCATTTAAAGTTATAATAGGACCAAAACTTTGAGCCATATATGAACTAATTGGAGACTGTTAGCCTATAAGCAGAATCATTATGAACATGAATGTTACACCTAAAGAATAAGTAATACAAAGCAGATGATCACTTTTGGGTTTCTGAAAAATGCCAGTATGTCTCAACATACTGCTATTCCAATTGGAATAATAGAAAGTAATTATATTCATAAAAAACATAAATTCAGTCACTGCATATATTCTATATGTTCTTGCCATCTAAATTTATTAATTTACAGTAATGATTTATCTTTTCCTACTCAAAACTAAATGTTAATATTTAATACATCCACACATGATTATAAAACTTGGGCATGAAAATTTTGCTTTTAACACCTAGTAGTATTTAGATAAACTTTTGATAAGTTGGGGGGTTTTGTTCTTTACATAAATAGTATTATTGCAGCAACAAAAAAATTTCTTTGAAGCCTTTCTCCACAACCCTGAACTATGGATTCCATAATGTTATAATTGATTTAAATTGTGAACCCTCGGGCTGGGGATTTAGCTCAGTGGTGCCACCGCCTGCCTTGCAAGTACAAGGGCCTGAGTTCGATCCCTGGTACCAAAAAAACAAAAAAACAAAATAAATTATGAACCCTCAAAACATCACAACTAGATTAGTATGATGTTCTCCATCTTTGGAAAACTGCCTAATTAATATAATGCTGCAGTAAGATTGTTTAGATTTGAATTCATCTGTAAAGCTAAAGACATAAGTGTGAAACAATACAAGCCTGAAAAGGTGAACTGTGAATCTTCATTTCTAACATTAATTTAATTTTCCATACTGGATCAATATATTATATTTAGGTGATTTGGAAAATGGTAACCTACTTAATTTAAATGTTAAGTTTTAAATTATGAGGTTTACATCAAAACCAACATTTCACACATGCACTTTTTTAAGGCATAATAAAGGTTATATTCTAGATAAAGTAATGGTTTCTTGGCACCCATAATGCAAGTAATAGTTCAGAGATGAAAATGTTATTGCTATATGGGAATTACATTTAAATTTAAAAACATTTTGTATTAAGCCAAAATACAGACCTACTAAGTTTGGCATATTCATTGAGCTACCTTTAATGTTTCTTCTAAAAAAACAGGTGACATTTGTATCAATGATAAAAATTTCTATACAGAATCTACTTCCTCAGTCTTATCTAGTTCCATTTAAAAAAATATGTTTTATTATATTACACAGTTAAGTCAAAATCAATTACCACTCTGAAAACTTGCTTTACCCTAAGTTCTGGCTAGATAAAGCACTCCAGGTTTTACTATGGACTGTTTCTATAAAACTGCCATTGCTTCCAGTTTTGTTTTGTTTTGTTTTTTTAAGGAATAGAATATACTTTCACAAATTTCCATAATGTGTCTTAAGAAAAGTAAGGAGCCACCTCCATAATTGTGAGATTGCTGGGGTAGTGTTTGGAATTCTCCATATGAGCCAATCAATATAAGGAAACGTACATATATTGTTAGTGTTGTAAACATCTAGTGCAGCCTGAAGCCTGAGTCTATCCAGAATGTATGTAACCAATTTTGACATCATGTTACAGATAACTAAGCATTGAAAAATAAACCAAAGAACCACAGTATATTCTACCTTTAACGCATTGAAAAATAAACCAAAGAACCACAGTATATTCTACCTTTAACTTTTTGTAAACCATGTTTTGCAGATACCTTCAGTTTTACCATAAGGCTGATATATTTCAATATTTTTAAAACATCAGTATTAATTTTGAGTTGGCAGAGGTAACCTAACCAACTACCTTTATATTTGGTACTAAGAGATATACCTTTCAATAAAATTATTGAAATGCAAAAAAAAAAATGTAGGGCTGGGCATTTTTCTTTAGAAAGGTAGAGCTTATCACAGGGCACTATCTGGCTCTCTCATATGAAAACTAAAATTTTGCAAGCACTGAATAAAATTTATCAAGAAAATTCTCTTACTCTGACTTTTCCTTTCCATCTGGCCAAGAACAAATGCAAAAATATTTTAGCATTGTGTTCTTTTCTGTCTTGCTAGTCTGTGAGGAGGATGAGCTCCTGTTTTCAAGCAGGTAAAAATTATGGTTTATAACAGGAGAGCAGAGAGATACCAGGATCCCTAAGAGTTGGCCAACTTGTCATCTATGCAAGGAGTTCTTTAAGTATAGACAAAGTCAGGGAAAGTGAACAGATCTGAGATCCTTGAAGGATATAACCAGTAATCAGGGAGCATTTCTAGAAGACTAAATGAAAGCCAGGAAACAGACCATCAAAGGAAGACAACAGCAGACTAAATAGAAAGGATATCAATTCCTTACCTGGAAGACTGAAGCAGCAGAGGCCACCATTCTGACTGACTTATTCTCTTCAGGGGAAGCCTGTCCCTATAGAAGAAAACCCTCCAGGGAGCAAACATTCAGCTTCACAGCTATACTTAGTACTCTATAGAGGAAAGTATATCACACACTGACATTTCCCCAAGTTAGATCAATAGAGCTTTTCACTTCATGGAATCGGAATCGGCAGCCCAGTACCACAGCTATGCCCAATTCAGAGGCAAGACTTCCCCTAATCTTAGTAAAGATACCTGCATCTATAAAACTCAGAGAAAACAATTTTTAATATTACTCTGCAGATATTTGTTAAAGCTCAGAAATGTATAGTGAATTACAGGGGAAAAAATAAATTGATGTTCTTGGGAGCCCAAAATGTGAGGGTGAAGAGGTTGAGGAGGAGACAAAAGAGAAAAGTTAACATTTAACAGTTTTTAGAATACTGAAAAGTCTTATAAATAATTTCTTAATTGCATGTATTTTAGATGTCTGGATATTCCTGTGGCAGTCTTAAACACAGTCACAAATTCCTTAATCAAGAATCAAGAAGTAATAGCCTATGTCCCATCTGTTTGGGTATGGGTAGGATGTGATTTCTTTGAAAAATAGAGTATGAAGGAAAAGACACAATGTGACTTTTGAAAATAATCATAAAAGACATGCTTCTTGTGCCTCGTTGTCTAGAGACCTCATTTGGATTCCTTATCCTGGCAGATAAGAAGTTCAGCCACTTGGAGGCCACTATAAAGAGACGCTACACAAGCAGGGCTCAAGCAAACACATCTAGCCTTTGAAGTTTTGCTGCAGAGCCTCTGACATCACATGCGAACAAAGGCCTGCTTCCCTGCTATGCCTGTCTGCATGGCTGGCCCACAAAAGTGTGAGTTTAATTAAATGGTTGGTTAATGCCACTAAGTTTTGGGCCAACATGAGTGAGTTGGACAAAAGTAATAAAATAGTAGTTATTTATTTATGATTCCCCAATATACAAGCTGCTCACACTCTCAGGCATGCAGAATTCATTATCTGCCTCTTTCCCTCTGAAAGGAAAGAAAATTATTGTCTTTACTGAGTTTTCTCTCCAACACTGTTGTCATTGTAGAAACTATTTAGGCTCCTAAGAGCAACCATTCCTAAGAAAGATATATAGAGGCTGATCAAAAAATACAGTGTATATTTAAATAAAAATTTTTATTACAGTAAAAGTCAATTACCAATTATCCCCCTCAAGATACTCCCTCTTACTTCAAACAGATATATCCTATCATATTTTCCACTTTCTGAAGCAGTTCTGGAAGTCTTCTTCATGGGCGTCTTTACGAGACCCAATGAAAAACATGACAGAGGCTGCTGCCAAGTGCCATCCAACATAAAGGCAAACTCATAAAAACATTACAGTGTGTCCTCATCCGTTTTATTCACCAGATTTGCCACAATGTAACTTCTCGGCGTCCTCAAAGTTAGCATGACTATAAAGGGTAAATGTTTTGAATCAATTCAGGACATCAAGACAGTCAAGACAGCCAACTAAAAACACACACAAAAGAGGACTTCCAGAACTGCTTCAGAAAGTGGCAATAGAGATGGGATAAGGTTGATCACAGGCAGCGGGTGTATTTTGAGGAAAATTAATGGCAAGTGCCTTTTACTATAATAATTTTTAAAATACTCACCTTTTTAAAATCATACCTTCATATAACCTATTCTTAAGGAATATGTTTCACTCAAAGAGCAAATGTTTTGGCCTTATGGCACTAAAAGATTAAATTAAAAGTTTACATCATTCAAGTCATTAAACAATAAGAAGCAACCACCACGACACTCACTTCCATCTGTCTTTACCCTTAGGCCCCTGCCTCTCGGCAGTCTTATCCAAAGATCATCATTCCCACTCCTATAAGAGATATACCAGGTGCATGTCTGATGCTCAGATTTGGAGCCACAGGTCCTTGTTACTATGAACCAAGTACATGGGATCTACAAACCCCAAAACTAGCTGAAAAGTGGCTTCTATGATGAAAGAATATATCTATAATATATTATTACATATTCCTATAATCTGTCTTCCTCTGAGTCACTTCCAAATAATCTCAGTAACACCTTCAAAGATAAATTTTTAGAGAAAGCTGAAAGCATATTTTATTTTAAATTTAAGTCCAAAATAGGTGACCCAAGGCCCAGATAATTCTATGATTTTCCTTTCCTGTTTTATATTCCTAAAAGAAATATTTTGAAAGTAAAATGAAGATATTTTGGTCAATTTAAAAATCCATACATGGGAGTACATATTCCCAATTTGTAGTCAGAATTACCAGATGTCAAAAATTTGAACTCTAATTTAAGAGTTGTTGATTGTTTTCACCATTAAATTTAGCTATACTACTAAAGTAAGTTATGCAAAAATAATCCATGTTTCATAGAAGGGCTTATCTCTGCATCATGTAAGGAGAAAAGTAAATATAGGGTTAACAAACTCACAAATTAGAAAAACTAAAGCTATTATACTGGCATCATATTTATTAGCAAAAAGACAGTGCTAATGGCTTTTGAACAGTCATTTAAACTTCTTAATTCATTAGTGTGGTTTGGAAAATTCACTTGGACCAAGTTCAGCTCCGCATCACACTCAAGGCAGAGTATGTAGTCTGCTCATTGTGGTTTAGGGATGGATACTGCTGAAACACAGGTGAAGAAAAAGGGATGGGCATTACCTCCACATGCCCTGCCATGCTTCTCTGGACAAAGAAGACAGTGATATGTTCCTGTGATCATATTCTGATGCATGGGTCAACATCACTTCCTGACTTCAGCCTTCTGAAGAATGTGAGATTTCTTGACTTTCGAAGTCCTCCATTCATAATGAGTAGGCTAATCCCTTAAACAAACAATTCCTAAATCTCAACAGTGTAATACACTAATCTCTGATCAATTAACAGTACAGTGAGGGTGGGAAATGAGTTCTGCTTTATGCCATGATCCAGGGACCTCAGGTTCTTCTATCAAGTGACTGTACTGTCTTTCAGCACCTTGGAGTCCTCTGTAAAATCCTCTCCATCTCAGGAGCTGACTAGGATAAAGGAGGAAGACATTTGGCATATCTCAGCTTGGGTTGTTCATTCATCATTTTTCTTCATGTTCTAAGGCAAGAGTTTGTTTCATGGCTGTACCTTGATACAAGTTCTGTCACAACTCTTCCATAATTGGAAGAATTTGACCACACCAGAGATTGCTATAGTGGAATATGGCCTGGACTATATCATTAATAGATATAGTAGCTAGAGTAATGCTCCCCACCAAAACATGCATGCTAAATCCTAAACCTGTGAGCTTTACCTTTTATGGCAAGAGGGATCTTGCAGAAGATATTAAAGATCTTGAGACCTCTTAAAATTTCTTCTTTACTTCCTGTGTGGCTACTTCCTTAATGCTGATTAGGAAACTTATTGCCTAAAAATCTTACACATTACTTTTAAGATATAGTCTACTTTGGTGGCAGTATACCAAGTAACGCTTGATATAGATATTATTGGCATCTCAATAATTTCCATTCTCTGAAAAAGTACACTATTTTGCTGAGCAATGATAATGTGGCATTTAAACCCTCTCACTTACTAACCTCCAATCTAAAAAAATAATATTTAAGTTAAATTCTCAATATGTTGTGCTCTTCTTAGCTCATTTAGAAAATGATGCTGGCTAGTATTGCCATAGTTAATGATTAAACTTAGTTCCTTATCTTTATTAGAAAGTATACTATGAAAACTGAAAAGAGGTTTCAGTTTATTAGATGATTATAATATGCAAAGCTCTTAAATAAAAATTTGAATATTAGAAACCAATTCAGGTTCTAATGCTCAGATTTTTCCCATATGCCCTTATCAGGGGCTTAGGTTTTTTTTCATCAGATACAGCAACAAATTCTCAAAGGGATAAACATTTTATGTATCATAGATTGATTATAATTTTCTAAGAACAGAAGAGCTTGGTGTGATGGTATGAATTATGCAAAAATATAAATTTGTTTAAATACCATAAAGCATCAGCAAATTAAGTCTGCTTGTTCTATTTCTTCCTGAGTCTACATACAAATTATTACCATAACTTACAAAGACAAGCAAAGTTTCAGAATCACAGGAATAAAATTAGTAACTAACAGTTTTCACAGAAATGACTTTGAGACTCCTAAGGCAAGTTTGTTTATTGTATTTTAAAATCACTTACATGTGGATCTTTTTTACAATACAGCAAATAATCTCTGCATATTTACAGTCCTCACTATAAGTTTTCAGAAAAAGATCTAAAACTTAGAAATATAGTACAAAATATCTACAGCTTCGGATTATTTCGCTTTGGATGAGAAGAAAAAAGGAACTATGCAGTAATGTTTATCTTTCTGCGCTTCTCTATTTGTTTATTCAATAGACATTTCCTGAATACTTAACATGTTTTATTGTTAAGAATTCAGAAATGAACAAAATGTACACAGTGCATAGAGCTTAATAGTACAGGTAAGAAATAAAGAAAACCTGAGACTGAGGACTTTGTGAATCATTCCTTCTTATATGAGGTGGAACTTTTAGTCTGGACTTCAAGTTCTTCAGCCTACAATTTTGTGTGTGTGTGTGTACCAGGGATCTAACTCGGGTCCTTGCGCTAGCGAGGCAGGCAGTGAAACCACTGAGCTAAATCCCCGGCCTCTTCAGCCTACATTTTAAGCCTTCCTTGAAAGACTGTCTCATAATTCCTCTAATATGATTATCTCTGTACCTCATTATAGACCAAATCCCTATAACCAAGATTCTGTTTGCTATCACCAATGAGCAAATTATACACAAATTTCCAGGCATAACTCAAATTTCAGTTTCTCCATTTAGCCTCCCTAATTAAGTTTTCTTGCACAGTCTTCTAAACACCCACAAACCTTCTTTTGTGTCAAAAACCATGCAGGATTCATGGAATTCCCAGTATGAACAAAGTACCTTATAAACTACGTATAATTTAATTGAATAGTCAATGTCATAATAAAAATGCCTCCACTTTATAGGTTAAAAGACTTGAATTTCAATGGAGATAAATTCCCCTAAGCTAGAGCTACAATTCAACTCAAGATATTAGGATTTAAAATCTATGCCTTTTCAACCACATCACATTGACCTAACAATATTTTTATTAATTTTTTAGCAGATTGCAAATTATTTTGTCAGAAATCTCTCTTAAATCATAGTATCCAAAATCACTACTTTACCCATAGTATAGTCCAATATGAGTTGTCTCAGAATCATAATGTAATTGTGATAGTAAAAAAGATGAAATATAGTAAATACTTTCTCCACACATGGTATGTAAAATAACAATTAGAAGAATTCAGGAAGAAAATCACAGTGGGCTGAAGCAGTAAAGAAGGAACTGAGAATGGAAGCATGAGTAGAATTTAAAGTGTTTACATCCATAGGTAAAAGCACTCCAAATATGGAAAACGTTAACAGCAAAAGTATTGAGATGAGAATACACAAGTTCTTTCATGAAAAAGCAATCAGAAGAGTCTGACTAGAGCAGGGTGATGTAGTGGAGTCAGCCTAGAATCACTAGTGCATGTAGGGAATAGATTGTCCCCACCAGAGACATCCATGTCTAATCCTAGAAGTTATGAATGTTACTTTATATGGCAAAAGGACCCTGTAGAAGTAATTAAGGATTTTGAGAGGAAGATTTTTTCCTGTCTTATCTAGGTAGGCACAATGTAATCACAAGAGTCCTTATAAAAGGAAATTAGGTGATTAGAGTGAACAGAAACTGATGTTATGACAGAAGCAAGAAGAGTGTGACAGTGAAGGAGCCATGCAAGGAGAAATGCAGGCAGCCTCTAGAAGCTAAAAAGTTGATACCTAAATTATGAGTGTGAGAGGTACAAGTGAGAAGTGAGCAATTTAGGTGGAATGGTAAGTGGTAAGGAAAATTATGAGTTAAGTGCTGCATACATTGAGTTTAGTTTGTTGAGATCATATTTTTACACACTAAAAGAAGAAATGAAGGGGGTAGAAATACCACCAATTAATTATGAGGTGCATGACAGTAAAGTCCTTTTTAATTACCCACAGACTTAATCATAGTATGCTGCATCTAACAGATGATGATACGGAAAATACCTGATCATGCTGTTATTCAATGTTTTGAGACTTCTGATTTGAAAACAGCATCTTTGGGGAAAAGTTTTTCTCTCTTAAATAATATCCCCTGCTTCTCTTTCCAATTTTGCTGATTCCAAACTCCATATATATCTTTGTGACTTTAAAAGGGGAAGATTACCAATATTAATGTCTTTATCTAGGTCTTGATATATCTGCTAAACTATCTTGGCTTATTTAGTTACTAGGCATCCTGCACTGGTCTCTGCTGAATTGGGACTATTCCATGTAGCCATGTGACCACTGCAGGTTGTCAGGACCTCAGCCTATAAAGTAGTACAGCTTCTTAATCCCTATCAAGGGCTTCTTGTATTTTCTTCAAGTATTTTCTCTTGCTTTCTCTACATCATTCTGAAATATGCCAGATCTGGTAAAACTGTCATCAAGTCCAACTGCCTAGTCTGTTTGTCTTTGTCTTTGTTAGCCCACCATTCACCACTTCAACATCCTAATGGACATGGTGATGTTCAATACAGACATCTCTGGAATCTAGCATCCTCCAAATTTATCTGAATATTTCAAAAGAACTCTTTCACTTGATTTAAAAATTCTCTCTATACACTTAAAAATATCATATTTGAAACTCAAAGCTAGGCACCTGTTTATTGTCAAACCTAATTTCTTGGTTGCAGATAGGATATTTTATCCTTACCTCTGTAGCCTAGCTCTCATTAGTTGCCCAAAATAATAAAGGACTGCTTAAAAAGTAATACTTGAGGGCCGGGGATTGAGCTCAGTGGTTCTACCACCTGCCTCGCAAGCGATCCCTGTCACAAAAAAAAAAAAAAAAGTAATACTTAAGAAGGGAAAATTCACTGGAAGCTGTTTCATAAGAATTATTTGCCTATAAAGTACAAGAGGGTTGAAATAAAGAACATGAATGAGGGTGGAAAGAAAGAAAAATAACGGGATGAAAACTGAACTTGGGGAAGCCTACAAAGCTGTACAAGGAAAGGAAATATAGAGAGAAAACACCCTTTTGAAAAGACAGTGACCAACTCAGGATGGTACTTAGAGGCCAAAATCCACAGGAAGAGCACACTTCACAGGGAGAGAAAAAGAAAGACCAAAAAATTCAAGAGATCAAAGAGAATGCAAATCAAAAAGGAGATCAGGATCAGACAAGTACACAGTAATTGCTAACACTTGATAGGTCATAGATAGGGGTAGATGTAGTATTGGGGCCCAGGTAGCACCCAATTAAGGATTTCTAATAAAATATTATTTTCTTAAAGTTTTTCCTGTGCTATAAACCTAAGCAAACTAGAATGGAAGGATGTAATGTGTATGTGTATGAATGTGGGGTGTGTGCGCGTGTGTGTGTGTGTATGTGTATGCAAAGAGATTTTTCATTTTCATTATCACTATGTAATATTATTTACTGTTAATTTCTATGCTTATCCATAAATAACAAAACTGGTATATAGGCACTCTCATAAAATAAATTTGTGTATGTATAAAATTTATTCTTAATCAAACTACTGATTTTCTGTTCATGTTACATAATTCTACATTTAAAACACACCAAAGTTATTGTGATTTCAGCAGATGGTCATTGTATAGTTCTTACTATAAGTCTAAGACTAGAAGAACTTCATATTGTTCTAGTGAGCATACAAAATATAAGAAAAAACTCTTCTATTGTCTCAAAAATCATTATGCTGTAAGTAAGGGACAAATGTCAATTTGGGAGTTCCACTGGAAGTCTTTGTTAAAAAAATATTGCATCAATTGCAAAGAGAACTAATGAGGAAGTAGATCATATGCCACATATATCCAAAGTGCATTTCAGTAGATATGCAAAGAATAGGGTTTTATACTTCAATTACTTTTTTAGTCACTGTAAAATTAACTAGTAATACTTTTTCAGCTAAATATTTCATCATAAAAATATTTTCAATAGGGGCTGGAGGTTTTGCTCAGTGGCAAAGCAGTTGTCTAGCATGTGCAAGGCCCTAGGTTTGATCCCCAGCACCACAAAACAAACAAACAAAAATAAAACATATATATTTGATAAAGCAGACAAATTTTACTTTTCAGTGTATAATGTATAAAAATACCTTAATGGGACTTTTTAATACAGCTATTAAATTGGCTCAACTAGAAAACTGTCTAAAAAGAATAATCAAGCTGGCAAATACTTAATTAAAAAGATTCATGAGTTCTAGATTAAACTATAGGCAAAATATTTAAGCTTTCTGAACCTCAATTTCTTAGTCTATAAAACTTATGTGAGCAACACAAAAAGATTTAGGATACTGATGGGCATAACACATGTGCTAGCCCAAGATATGGAACATAAATCTTAAGTGATAATATGCTATTCTATTATCATTGGATCTACAAAAATATAAAACATAGAATAAAACTTAGTCATAGAATGAAGTATAAGCATAAAGAGACCTAGATTCCTTTGCAATTACTTTCTCTCAACAAAATATAATCGTTTCAGCATGTCATTCTGGATAAATATGCTCTGAGTGTACAGAATGTCAAAGAAGTATTTGTATCAGATTTTACAAAAATAAAAATTGAAGTTGTATAGTCTACTCTTTTCTCACTTGATTTCTAAATAAAAGTGCATCTTCCTGATCTGTTGATAATAGGATTGTCATCTTTAATTTTTTTACCAAAGTTTCAGAAAGCCCACCTGAAAGTCTATCCAGGGCTTTTCTTGGTGCTTTCTGGAGCGATCACCTTAGGGACAAAGGGAGAACTCACTACAAAATCAGGCAATTAAAAAAGGACTAAGATTTGCATCTTGAAGCCTGATATCATTTAATTCATTGCCCTGATTATGAGTCAAGAAAAAGACTAAAATTTCTCAGACTGAGTAAGAGTAAAAAGAATGAATAAAAGGCTAATGACAGGGGCTGGGGATTTAGCTCAGTGGTTCCAACGCTTGCCGTGCAAGCACAAGGACCCGAGTTTGATCCCCGGTACCAAAAAAAAAAAAAAACAAACAAAAATAAAAGACTAATGACAGCTGATGAGGGCATGCATTGCTATAAGGTTGGCTCATGGCTTTTCCCATAAAGTGACACATCCATCCTGTGAAACTGCATCTAGTGCAGAATCCAGCATATAAAACCACAATTTTGCTGTTACATTCATATTTTTAAAATAAAATAAAAAATTAATTTTAAGGACCTCTCATTGATGCCCCTGAATTTAAGTAGGTAAATAAAAATGGGTGGTATAAATGAAAGTGAGATGGACACATGAAAGAAGTCCAAGGGAGATAAAACAGCAACATTAGAAAAATGGGCCAGGGATTTAGCTCAGTGGTTCTGCCACCTGCCTCACAAGCACAAGGTCCTGAATTTGATCCCTGGTACAAAAAAAAAAAATGGTAGGCAGGCAACTGACTTGCTTTTCTTTCCTCAAAAATAACTGATTTGTGGGGAAAACACAGTGAAACACAGGTTAGTCTTTTAAAAGTTAGTCTTTTAAAAGACTCCAACTTCAAGAGATAGTGAATTGTCAACAATTTTCTTCTAAATTATCAGAGAAAACTTTGGAAAAGGATTCTTTACTATCCATCAAATAGTATTTATGAGTCCATTTTGCATATCAGTTAAAGCTTTGAAAGATGGGGCAAGCCGCTATTTAATCAATATTTTTACAAGATAATTTTTCTTTTCTGCTTTGTCTTTCTTCTCCTCAAATGAGAAGTCTATTCCATCAAAGCCCTACAGACTTCCAGATGGTTCCAGTAATGTTTCTACATGAAGCTATGATTTTTTTCTCTTAAAATGAAGGGTGATCTGATAATTAGTTTTGTTTGCTTGCCTCTTTGCATGTTTTAAAAAAATATTTCAGTGATGCTTCATATTTGAATTTTCCCTTTCTTTTTAATATTTCCCTTTTCTATAGTTATTTTTATGTCTTTTTGTGTATACCTGAATTATTATAAATATTGTTTATATTAGGTATGAGAATAGGCTATATTCCCCCAAGCCATCTTCCAATGATAAGATTGAATGAAAATTTAAACTTTTCTCCTTTAACACTGCTGTGCAACAAATAGCTTTCAATGTTATTTTAATAATTAGTTCTGTGTTATAAGAATTGTGGAAGCTTGGGTTGCCTGCATCTGTGACTATCATTACACACACAGAATCAGAACTGCACCAGACCTGAGACATCATCCTGTCCCTGGCTCCCAAGACATCATCCTGTCCCTGGCTCCCAACTCTGCAAGGTATCTCAACCACTGGGGAAAACATTAAAAGAGCACTGCCAAGGTCTTATCCAGACAGAATCAGAATCTTTCATAATTGGGCCTTTTGAGGCACAAAGCTCCTCAGATCATTTTCACAGTCAGAGTTGGAAGCCATATTTCTAATCTATGAGTCATTTTCAGCTAAAGTAACTGAAGCCCAAAGAGGTACAATCACCAGCCCACTTGTATAAAGTAAAAAATAGCAAGATTAGAGTTATAGCACATTTTTAGTGCAACATCTTTGCAACTGAGGGACTGTAGGTTTTCAAAGGGTTTCCTGAAGAGCATAGGAACAATTTATTTCTACTTTGGTATTAACACTTGCTACATAATTTGAAGGATGCAGTGCAAAATGAACATGTGGGGCCTTGTTTTCTAAATTAATAATGATTTTGCAAAGTTGACAGTAGAGCATAAGACTGCTGTACAGGTACCACTGCTCCCAGTGCAGAGGAAGGGGCTTCCCAGCTGCCATTCCACCACTCCCAGAGCAGAGGAGGTGACCAAAAGCACCCCGCCTCCGTCGAAATAAGAAGACACATAAACAAGTCTCAAAACCAGATTTCCAGATCATCTACAGCAACCCCAAAGAGAAATGAGATGAAACACTCTCATAATCAACCACCTGGACTCCCTAAACTGGCAACAAAAGAGGATCTGGAATAAATGAAATCAGAAATAATTTCTCAGATAACAGCAGAGATTGTGCCCATAATCCAAGACATGAGTAAGAAATCTAGAGAGGAGCTGAGGAACATCATGGAATCCCAACACAGGAAACAAATGAAATCCATAAAACAGATACAAACAGATTTCCAGGAGATTAAAAACTCCATTGAAAGTCTACACAGAAGAATGAGCCAATGTGAGGACAGAATTTCACATATAGAAGATAAGATTGCAATTAGTGACCAGGACTAGAAAAATTGCTTCAAAATTGTAAGGGACCATGAAAAATCAATCCAGCAGCTACTAGATGATGCAAAGAAGAATAACATAAGACTGACTGGAGTCAATGAAGAAACAGGAGAGAGTGCAGATGACATAAAAAA